>JAJAGP010002777.1:0-2500 GCA_025084515.1 Ancistrus triradiatus
TTCCGACGGAACTTAAGAGTTTTGTTTCATTTCATGCGTCTTATAACCCGGTGCGCTTTATGTATGAAAATATACCCCTTAGCAGTCGATCATTGATATTGCGCCTTATAACCCGGTGCGCTTTATGGTCCGGAAAATACGGTAGGCCTTTTTTTGTGTTACACTTACTACAGACAGTACATATATAAGCGTGTTGTAAAATATTTGGGAATATTGTTTTTGTACTCCGAGCACACAAATACATGGTAACAAAAATACTTTATTTTTCCCACAAAAACAATGTAGACAGTGTACATCCCAACCAACACAAAGTTGAACATACAGTGGTCTACATACAAAACAACAGAAGAATTAACTGTGTACAGTTACAGTAAAAAAAAAAAAAATGCTGCATCCTCTCCTCTGTTTCGGGCTGGCCACAGCAATGTCTTCCCTGGCCAAGCAGCGGGGGAGTATCACCTAGCATGGCGAATCCAGCCATGAACAGCATCAACTGCTATATCTCCACATGCGTCTGATTGCTAATTGTAAACCTGTGGGACAGGTGTTTGCCCATGTGATGAGTCAGTGTGCATAATAGGGCAATTAACTTGAAGTTTTGAATAACCATGCGTTCCTTTTGAGAAGAACAGATTTTCTTCATGAAAATTGTGTGTAGTGTTTTGAAAAAAAGCAGCGATTGTGCTTGTAGTTTAGCAGAATTGGTTCAGGGGGTTGGTGCATGAGCTACCTTCTGTGGTTATTGTGTCTCAAGTACCAGTATTTGTGTGTAAACAAACGAGAAAAACTGTCATTAGCTGCAGTAATGCTTCATGTCAATGGAAAATCCTCACTACAATAGCTAGACAAGTATGTCTGTCTGTCTGTCTGTCTGTCTGTCTGAGAGAGAGAGAGAAACAGAGCTTTTTTCCAAAAATCTGTAGGACCTTCTAAAATATTTCTTGTCTCTAATGTGAGAAAACTAGAGATTAAATTTTTGATTGTGTTAATTGCTTGTGTTTGACACTAAAGAAACTTTTTTCTTATTTAAAAAGAACTCCACAGCCATGTGTGTTGACAATCTAGGCTTCAAAAGTATTCATTTATTGCTTTGTAATAATTCAATAAAAACAAAATTAAAACACAATAGCGATTGCCTGAATTGTACCTTTTTAAATGCAAATAGTCATTTCATTAGGTACTTTTATTTATTATGTGCAAGCTGTTATCTCCTGCACCAGGCATGGTGTCAAACATTGGACTCTTCTATGCTTTTACAACAGAATCTGCTGTCACACAGTGTTGTTAGTTTATTAGTTTTATTTAACGTTGCATCAGCATTATTTACATTTATGTCATTTAGGTTATATCTACACACTAGTCATGGGCCAGTTTAGAGTGACCAATTAACCTAACGTATGTCTTTTTAATGTGGGAGGAAACCAGAGCACCTGGAGTAAACCCACATGGACACAGGAGGACATGCAAACTCTAGCAGTGACACTGAGGTGTTTAAAACTCCAGCAGCACTGCAGCATCTGATCCACTCATACCAGTACAACACACTAACACACCACCACCACGTCAGTGTCACTGCAGTGCTGAGAAAGGTCCACCACCCAAATAGTACCTGATCTGTGCTGGTCCTGTGGGGGTCGTGACCATTAGAGAACAGAGTAAAGGGAATAACAAAGTATGGACTACAGTCTGTAAGTGTAGAACTACAAAGTGCTTCTATATGATACGTAAGTGGAACTCATACAATGGACAATGAATTTAGAAACAAAAGGTGGTACTTAATGTAATCGGCGACATGTCAACAAAGCTGAATAAACAGGCTTGTAATATTTACTCATGTTCTGGATGCTTTTAAGCTCCTGCATCAGGACGTGTTCTGCACAGGTTTAAGTAAATGTCTTATTTGCGATCAAATCCTTGTGTTGACGTCATGGCTATTATCTCCGCTGTGCACCGCGCATTCTAAACTGAATTGTGCCACCCTTCCCGCAATGTTTTTATGCCTAAGTAATTGTTTGGATGGAAATGATTCTTTGCTGTCAGTTCATCTGTCCTTCAGTCCATTCTTTATCCCCCAGACCCACCCCCCCAAGGACCTCTCCAAACATCTCTATACCGTAATGACATTTGCATACAGATGCCTTCCAAACAACCCCCATAACCCTGCAATCAGCTGAGACCTGCTGCCATGACAACCCCCCCTCACATACACACACAAACACAACCACTTTTTGTTATTAGTGTGCAATATTTTTTAATCTGGGCACCACAGTGCGTCTCCTGCTCCAGGTGTGCCCCCCTTTTATTCACGCCGCCTCTTGCACTCGTTTTTGTTTTTCGTTTTTTTTTTGTCGCTCTCATTAGGTGCCGTGAAAGTAGTAAGGAGAGAAAATGGAGTGGAATTAGATGATGTGTGAGTTTCTCATTCATGCTGGATGGGAGGTTCTTTTTTTCCTCATTATGTGTTTGTGTGTGTGTGTGTGTGTTTGTGTGTGTGTGTGTG
>JAJAGP010002777.1:7500-10000 GCA_025084515.1 Ancistrus triradiatus
TAGAAATGGGCCACTTTGTCCAACAGTTCTAAGAACCTCTGGTTCAAAAGTGCCCCATAAGCCATTGGTTCCCAAAGTTGGATAGGGCATAGGAAGGCAAACAAATGCTGTTACACAATAACAATTTACATAATGCATTCAACTTGTAATAAATCCACTGTAAAGGTGATTTGTCACTTTATTTTTTGTTCAACAAAAACTTGCAATTGTGTATGAATTACAATATGTAATGCAACAGACGTGTATATGGGGGGCACTGCATAAAAAGTTTGGGAACGACTGGTATAAGCCATACAACTCGTACCTAGTGGCAATCAAAGTGGTCAGTTCACCTACCAATCATGGTCTTCTGAAGTAGGACCAGACCAGACAGAGAGTATTTCCATACAGACAGTAGCTAGAGGCTTATATTGACCCTGGATCCTTGAAGGACTGTGATGCCAAAAGTACCTGCCGTGTCTCTGTGCCACCCATACTGCTTTTTCTCTCTAGCAAATCTGGGGAGTGTTTGCCATACAATGACACAAGTCACTCCAGAACCAACATAGTATGGTGGATTGGCAAACTAACAAACAACTAAAGTATGTTTCCCAAAACTGTTGCAGCTCAGTCAGATTAGTTTGAACCTCATGAGTAGGAACCACCTTAGTCTGACCTTCAGTGTTTTGACCTGCATCTTTCATGGGATTTGAAGCAAATAAAGTGCTTCTGAACAATAGCCCAACATATGCACGTAAGGTGTACCATGAAAAGTAACATTACTCAAGATACAGTGGTGCTTGAAGTTTGTGACCCCTTTAGAATTATTTGTACTTCTGCATAATTATGATTCAAGATATCATCGGATCTTCACACTAAAGATACTAAAAGTAGATAAAGAGAGCCCTATTAAACAAATATACAAAAATAGTATACTTAGTCATTTGTTGTGTAAATTGATCCACCATTACATATCAGTGAGTGGCAAAAGTATTTGAACCTCTAGGATTAATAGTAAACATGAAGGTGAAGTTAGTCAGGTGTTTTCAGTCAATGGGATAACAAACAATGTGAGGGGGTGCATTGTTGTGTATAAACTTATCCATCCATCCATCCATCCATCCATCCATACATCTATCTGTCTATCAATTTCCTGCCTTTCTACTTACCCATCCATCCATTTGTATATCAATTTCATGCCTTTCTACTTCCATCCATCCCTCCATTAATCTGTTCAATCATTTTCTTCTTATCCATCCATCCATCCATCCATCTATCTATCCATCTATCTATCCATCTATCTATCCATTTTCTTGCTGTCTACTTATACACCACACCCATTCCATCCACCAACCCCTCACACCCCAAAACCAACCCATCCACCCATGCATCCATCCACCCACCACCCATCATCCATCCACCCACCCATCATCCATCCAACCCAACCCAGGCATTAAGCCACCAAACCCACAATACACCCAACAAACCAAGAAGAAATAACTCAAAAATACACCCAAAACATGAAATACAAACCCACCAAAACCACCCATCACCCAACAAACCCATACAATACACCACCAACATACTGCACATCAAACCACCCATGCACCATCAACACTCCCCATCCATCCACTAACCAATCAACCACCCCCAATTCATCAACACACAACCCCCCACCCACCCATCCACCCACACCCATCCAACCCACCCATTCCCACCCAAACATCCAACCCACCCCCAACCCAATCCAATCCACAATCCATCCATCCATCCATCTGCCGTCATTTTAATTTGTGACTATCTATCCATCCTTGTATAAATCCACCCATCCGTTATCCATTTTCTGTCTTACTGCTTATCCATTAATTCATCATCCACCCATCTGTCCATCCGTCTATCCATTTTCTGCCTTGCTACTTATCCATCCACCCACCCAGCCACCCAGACACATTCAGTGCTAACAGGTCCATAATATGAAGCCTCCAACAAATCAGTCAACTTTCTGCCCTTCCCATAGTCTATAAACAATGACGTGTAGTTTAATGGATTCAAGCTATGCCTCTCTAAATTCTATGTGTACCCCAGCATGATAAGTAAATGCCCCTGGATAGCACACTGTCCAGGGTTGGTCTGTACGGGGCAGACGGGTTGTTTGTTAGTGTTTATTTAACTAATCTACTGTTATGTTTGTCTTCTAGAAAATACAATTCTTAAGCTATAATGTATGGCATTGTTTAAAAACAACAAAGAGTTAACTCCAAACAATATGCAGAAGAATGGTATGTTTAATTGCAGTGAAAAAGTTGTTCACAAAGTTCTCAAAACATGGCATGTGACCAGCAGTGGCCAAACATTTGCATAAGAATGTAACTCCGTTAATTTATTCCCAGCTGGTCTGTGGTTGTTCTTTGTGCTGGCATTCAGTCAGTCCTTCTGCTGACATCTGAGAGCGGAGCCACTTCTGATTGGCTAGGAGTTTTCCAGCTATGTCATTGTTCTCTTTAGTCCCGCCCATCCCTTC
>JAJAGP010002777.1:15000-98943 GCA_025084515.1 Ancistrus triradiatus
TCCAGTACCTTAACTGTTAAGCCACTGCACAAATTTGATATATTTTAAGACAAATAAATATACTTTTTTAAAACCAGGGTATAAAAACTACCAAATTGCATTGAATTAAATAAGCGTCATCTGGAGGAATAAGGATATATGGGAAACTTTGCAACAAACCAAATTTGTCATTTATCACAGTAAAGTTTGTTCTTTCCACTATGGTTGTACTCGTTTTGTTTATTTATCAACAAAACATGGAATTTGACTTTTGCAGACCACAATAGGAGCATGTGTTAGGAGCGATTGAAAAGCTTCAGTCCATTTGTGAATTCAGAAACATGCGAATCGATGCTTTAGACTGCAGATGTCATTTTCTGCCCAACTTGAAGCGCACTTTGTCTCAACAATTGGCTTGTATGATTCACTGGACAGTACCACCTAAGAGGACTGAGAGGGGGAAGGTTCAGATAAGACCATGACATGTGCATGCAATATTAAAAATTCACCACTGGCTGTGTGGGGTCGAAAAAGGTTCAGATCTTCTCAGAGCAGGCTGAGGCAGAGTCAGAGCAGAATTGTGATAACAGGGACTTGCACGGGTTCTGAGTGTGTAGGAGAGAGTGTATATGTACACAAACCCATTGAATGAGTGTGGTGGGGGATCCGAAGCCCAGCCCATCAGATGTTGTGGGTTTTACTACAGCTTTCGTGATGTCATGGCAAAGGGCGGAGGGAGGAGGTGGTGGTGTGGTGGGGGGGTACAATGGCTCATGAGGGAAAGGGAAGTCAATGTTACGTGTTCGCTGACAAAGGCAAATGAAGCCATGTTTTTTTCCTTCTTCTTCTTTTTTTTCACCCTGCTTACAAACAAGTAACCTCAGAGCCCAGTGGTGGAGTCGTGCGCGCTCGCATCAGCATCCGAAACGACGCGCGTTGCCATCTGGATGATACCGGACCGTTCGCGGATAGTCTGTAAATATCAGCTCATGGGGAACATTTAAGAGAAACTCTTTGACATCGTAGTAAATGCGTTACGAGTAAAAAACGAGGAGCATCTCTTCCTTGGCGAGACGGATTCTGGATTATCTCATTACTCAGGTAAATGAACGTCGTTTGTATTAGCTGAACAAATCAATATTAACACAAGTTAAACTCACAGGAAGTCAGCGCTTACTGACAGAACATTTCTTAAGCACTTATAATCGAGTTTATAAATTTATAGAGGTCATCCCATTAGGGGATGACATACCTTCCAGATCAAGGTTACGCATTCTTTTATTTAACCTATTTTGTATTTTTTTTATGCAGGTTTAAAATGCTTAAAACTTAAGTTAAAACCTGCTTTTGTGGATGTTGTTCCATTTCCTAATTCTGAACTCTGTACAGAGCATCTAGTCCGAAAGAGTCTAGAAATAATTAGAAAGCTAATGAACTCGTGCTTTTGAGAGAAGTTGGTTTTATGCAAGTCGCATCGTTTTTTCATCCAATAAGTCAAGAGTTCTTTCAAGCTTCTGATCTCGTCATGCATGAAGCATACAGGGATGATAAAGTCTCCTGTGACTCTAGCAGGGATGAGGAGTTGAGACGTGAAAAAGTGATGAAGATGAACTATGGCGATCCGCTCCGATGTTGGTGTTTGCGCACTTTCGGCGCATCAGCTGCTTCTTGGGTTCGTTTTCATTTTCGACGTGAATGGATCGTGTTTTTTTGTAACCATCATCCATCTTTAAAATGATCTGTGTGCGCGTTTCGCTGTACTCTTTGGATAACGTGTCACTCAATTGTACAGGATCGTCATTATCGTTATCCTGCGTTGGTTTTAGCGCATAGTATTTAGAGTTGGATTTTTTCCATATGGCTGATTATTTAAGGTCATCCATTGGGCGTAGCTCCAGACCACCGAGTGGCGTGGAGGATGAGATAGTAAGGGTTGGGTGGCCATTTGATTCTCTGCAGCATCCCCGAGCAGAGATGCTCTCTGTAAATGTCAAACGCCCCTGGTAGATGCGCAAAAGTCCTGAAACACCAGCTGTGAGCGGTACGAATAGTGCTCTCGCTCTCTCTCTCTCTCTCTCTCTCTCTCTCTCTCTCTCTCCCTCTCCCTCTCCCTCTCCCTCTCTGAGCCTCGTTCATCTATTATTCTGGAATAACCTGTTTTCGTTGCGGCATTATTCCCGTATTGTGTATCACACCAAAACACCTGCAGCCAAGATGGTGGATGTGCAGAATGTGATGTTTCGTCTGATACGGCTGATGGAGGCTTTTCTAAATACTCTATAACTATAACCATGTCGGCGTGTCATACTCAGTCTGTTGGTCTGTGGCTGTTAGTTTCTGTTGTTTGTAAAACTACTATTGATTCTACTACATGCTGCTACAACAACTATTAATGGTGTGACTACTGTTACCATTATTGTATTACTACTGTTAATACTGCTCTCCAGCATCTCCAGAGTGGTTCTGTATGGGACTGTGGTGGTGCAGCAGTTAAGGTAAAAAGGTACAGTTCAAGCCGGAGCACTGACACTGACCCTGCCACTGTTCTGCACTTGAGCAGATCCCTTAACCCATCATTTCTTGAATTGTAAATTGTAAGATCAGATACAAGTCTCTCTGACTAAATCTAAATGCGAATGCTTTAACTACTGGTGCTACTGACACTACTGAAATTCTACTTCTGGTATAACTTGCCTACTGATATTACTACTAATGCTGTAACACTGATACTAAAACTGCTACTGATATTCTACTACTGGCATAACGTACCTACTGATATTAGTACTACTAATTCTGAAACACGAATACTGTTACTACTACTACTGGTGCTCCTGCTGCTACTGGTACTTCCACTGCTTCTACAACTTCTACTGATACTACTATTATTGCTGTAACTGTGGCTGTGGCTATGGCTACTACAATTACTAATACTACTGATTGTACTACTGATACTACTACTATTAGTTCCACTTCTGAGACTAGGCTTATATTAGCACTACTACTTTTGGCTTGTTTCTAATTTATGGTGGTGTTTCTAATTTATCTACTATTTCTAAATTTCTGACTGAAATGGAAAATGCAGTTAATTTACTGAGTTTGTTTGTTTATTATGTATGTATTTATTTATTTACTTATTTATATGTCATGTATTTATTTGTTGTTTGTTTGTTCATTTATGGCTCCGGAAAAAAATGAGACTACTGCACAACAATCCGCTTGTCTGGTTTTACTATTTGTAGATACCACATGTTTGGTCTTCCCCGTGTCTGTGTGGGTTTACTCTGAGTGCTCCGGTTTACTGAATTATGTGAGTTGATTGTGCTAAATAACCCCAATCTGAGAATGTTTGGCTAGTTTCAATGTACCCTCGGGCTTGTTGTTAAATGGCCTTGATGCCGTGGTGGCCTAGCGAGTAAGGTACTGGACTATGGACCAGAACGTCCAGGGTTCAAATCCCACCTCAGCCAAGCTGCCACTGTTGGGTCCTTGAGCAAACCCACAATCGCTTGGATTGTAAGACTGTACCAATTCTAAGTCGCTCTGGATAAGGGCGTCTGCTAAATGCTGTAAATGTAAATGTAGTTTTGACATTACAGATACTTCCCAGTTCCCACTATGTGTTTGAGTGAAATGGAACGTTTTTGTTTTATTCCATAAATGACTGACAAATTCCAGATACAAATATTTGCAGCAACGACAACTGAATAATAATAAGATGCAGTTTCTTCAGACCTCATAATAATACAAATACAAATAATACAAATAGCCTCGATTAATAATGCAAAAAACATGTTTACCTAAATTTTTTTTACAAAACAGTACTATTGTTTTAACCTAGGAAAGTTCAGAAATCAATGTGTGTCATACTTTTCCCTCAATAAATAACATTTGATCCAGGTGATCATCTAAGCAGTATCTCATTAAGTAGAATGAAGTGTGTCTGTGTTAGAATTCATCAGATACTGGAATGGAATTGCTCTCTTACATTTTAGGAAAATTTGGAGTGGACTTCTAAGTTTTTCCAGAGGTGTATTTTTAGTAGTTGTAATGCACAATCAGTTGTTCTTATTTCAGATCATTCTAAGACATGACTGATGCCTTCATTCATTTTGATTAAAACTGAAGAAAACTAGGCTCGTGTGTGTGTGTGTGTGTGTGTGTGTGTGTGTGTGTGTGTGTGTGTGTGTGTGAGTCAGGATGGACTATTGAGTGCAGAATGAAGAGCGCAGGGCAGCAGGTGCTGGAGTGGGGATGGCTAATGCGCATGCTCTCTGGAGCAGCCTTGCCAACCTGAGCTCTTCGTATTCAGTGCAGATCACGGAGATGTGGCTCTTGTATATTAAGATCAGATGTGACCCTGACCCTGGTCCAGTCTTTAATACACAAGAGTGCTGTCTCCAGGCTCGTCCGTGCTGCATGTGTGATTTGTGTGCGCCCTTCTTCATTGCTCTTTGGCTAACGACGTATGTTGCACGTGATGTTTTGCGCCTTACGACTGTTTGGGAAGCCCCGTAACACTGTAAAAGCTTTCACACGACTGATTGATCTGAATGGATTTGAACCGGTTACTGTGAACAGATGACATATGCATTGTGTTTTTCTGTTTAATGGATTTTTGACAGATGGATTGGCGTAGGATTGAATATTATTTTGAAGATTTTCTTTTATTATCAAACCTGATTTCAAGCGGTTAGTTATCATTTAACACATGGCTGCAATATTTTTTGATTGCATAAGAATAAAGTCCCTTAGAAACTTGAAACTGGATCATGTCCTGCCGTCGAGGCAACTGTGCAAGTGATCTGGAGCCAGAACGAAATAACCCTGCAACTGGTTTGCTCTTAGATAGAGTTCCATCTCTGTAACCTTGATAAAAGCTTGATCATTTTTGCCTCTCTAAACTGTGGCTGACAGAAAAGGAACCAAGCTGTATCTGTAAGCATACAATCACCTGTCATTGCAGAAATGCCCTCAAGGGTATGTCTTTTAAACCTTTACTAGCCATTCCATCTGTATGTACTGTACCTATCACCTGGGTGTGGGGATAGTGTGTACCTTTAAAATTCACTTATGATATTTAATTGGACCTTGAGGACTTTAGGGACAGTGGGATGGAAGTCGGAAAGCTTCCCTGGCTGCTCCTTTCAAGGTTAATACCAGTGGAGTTTATTTTCTTTTACATCATCTAATTCAGTTCTGTTATTACCTTCTGACTTTTAGTGGATGTTCATCCTTTTATAATTAGTGCAGTAAGAAAAACCTTTTTCTGTTTTTATATGGACTTTCTATTTCCTCAGTATCTCTCTTGAGTAATATTCTAAAACTCTCAGGATGTGCAGCTGTGAATCACGACTAAATGCGCTTTCAGATCACCAGTGATTTATCTGTGGACATGTGCAAATGTCAAGAAAGCTTTCAATGTAATAACTGGAGTTAGAAACAATAGATGGCACGCTCAGACTAGAAACAATGCTGTTTAACAGCAGATTTATATCTGTCTAAATTAATTTACATTTACATTTACAGCATTTAGCAGACACCCTTATCCAGAGTGACTTACAATTGGTACAGTCTTACAATCCAAGCAATTGTGTTTTAAGGGCCTTGCTCAAGGAAACAACAGTGGCAGCTTGGCAGAGGTGGGATTTGAACCCTGGACCTTCTGGTCCAGAGTCCAGCACCTTAACCACTAGGCTACCACAGTCTATTACAGTAGTCAATTGTTTCCTCTCTACCCTTTCTATTTGTTAGGAAAATATTTTCTAGTAAACATCATCCAATTGAATGAATTGCAGGCAAATTATTTAATCTTAATATGGAATAATTATACGGTTAAACTGTGGTGGTTTAGCAGTTAAGGTACTGAACCATGCACCAGAAGGTCCAGAGTTCAAATTCCACTTCTGCCAAGCTGCCACTGCCAAGTATTGTCAAGACCCTTAACCCACAAATGCTTAGGCTGCGTCACTCTGGATAAGGATTACTAAATTTGAATGCATTTTTTATCCTTGGTTGAGCAGATATTAGTGGGATTGCTAAAAAAAAATCATGAGCGGATTATGGGCCAGATATTGGAAGCCTAAAAGTGTCCGTTAGGATATAGAATTCACTGTGTGTTACCCTGCATGCTAAAAAGCAGACAAATGGTTTAATTGATCTTCTTCTTAAACCTTGCACAAATATATAACATCCAGCTTACTTTTATTGACCTACTTTAAAAGTAACAGGAATGCTAGTGAATTCTGGACCAGATTTTGTATCTGGAGACACAAAAAGTGTGTACTATTAAATATCATTCAACTGTGTGTTGTTGTGTATGCAAAAAGCAGGCAAATTATTCCATAGTAATCTACTTCTTTAACAATATAAGAACTTCTAATGTGGAGTGGTGGTTTAGCAGTTATGATACTGGACTGTAGACAAGGAGGTCCAGGGTTCTAATCCGACTTCTGCCAAATTGACCCTGTTGGGTCTTTAACTAGTGCCCTTAACCCACAATTGCTTGAATTATAAGACTGTGTCAGTTGTAAATTACTCTGGATAAGGATGTCCAACTTACTTTTATTGACCTACTTTAAAATAGCAGGAATACTATGGATTAAAGAAATGAGTTTCTACCTGGAATCACAAAAAGGTGTAGACTATTAAACATCAACTGTATGTTGCTGTGTATGCAAGAAGCAGGCAAATGATTCCATATTAATCTACTTCTTTAAAAATGCATGTTAATATATTACATAATACGTTTTAATGCTGGGGGTGGTGGCTTAGGACAATTCACTGTGTGCTACCATGCATCCTAAAAAGCAGCCAAATGGCTTAAGGTGGACCTTGTACTAAAATATATCGTCCCACTTACTTTTATTGGCCTACTTTAATAGTAGCAGGAATGCTATTGGATTATAGACCCGTGTTTGCACCTGGAGGCACAAAAAAGTGTAACTACTAAACATCATTCTGTGAGTGGATTATGGGCCAGAGATTTGATGTGAAAAGTATGCATTAGGATACAGAATTCACTGTGTTCCTGTGTATCCAAAAAAGCAAATTACTTAAGATGAATCTTCTACTTAAATGTGCACTAATATATAATATCCATCTTACTTTTACTGACCTACTTTAAAATAGCAGGAACGCTAGTGGATTAAAGAAATGAGTTTGTACCTGGAAGCACAAAAAAGGGTAGACTATTAAACATAATTGAACTGTGTATGTAAAAAGCACGGAAATGATTCCATATAAATCTACTTCTTAAACAATATGTGTTAATATATTATATAATGAGCTCTGATGTTGGAAGTGGTGGCTTAGTAGTTAATACTACTGGTACTGGACTGTAGAGGTTCAGGAATCAGATCTTACCTCAGCCAAGCTGCTACTGTTGGGTCTTTAAGCAAGGCCCTTGATCCACAAATTGCTTAGATTGTATCGGTTGTAAGTTGCTGTGGATGAGGAGGACTGGATGTTAATTTTCTCTTTACTTCCGCAGATATTAGTGGGACTGCTAAAAACCCCATAAGTGGATTATGAGCCAGAGATCGGAAGCAAAAATTCTGCATTAGGATACCCAATTTACTGAGTGTTACCATGCATCCTAAAAAGTAGACAAATAGCTTAATGTGGACCTTGCACTAAAATATATCGTCCCACTTACTTTTATTGACCTACTTTAATAGTAGCAGGAATGCTAGTGGATTATAGACCTGGCTTTGCACCTGGAGGCAGAAAAAAGTGTGACTACTAAACATCATTCAATTGTATGTTCAACTGTGTGTTCTAAAAAGCAGATGACCATGCTCAAAATGAGTCTTCATCCTTAACCTTGCACTATGTGAAAAAGCAGGCAAATGGTTCCATATGGATCTGCTCCCTTAACCTTACACTAATATATGAGGCGTTCTGTCCCAATTCATTTTAACCTTACTTCATCTGATATTAGGACGAATGCTGACTATCACAAGGGTGGAGTATGGGGATTGTTCTTAGGAGGCTAAAAAGTTTGTATTAGGAAATGTAATTCATCTGTGTATTACCATGTGTCATAAAAAAAGCACCCCACCAGGTTTGAGTTTGTTCTTAAAGTCTGGACTAGAAAGCATTATTCAAGTGTGTGTTATTCTGTATCCTAAAACAAATACATAGCAGCCAGTTGACTCATTTTCTTAAAGTTGGTGCTAATATATGGAGCTCCAATTAACATTCACCGGCAAATATTAGATGAAATGCTGAATACCACTGAGCTCAAAAGTGTGTACTAGGAAACGTCATTCAGTTGAGTGTTACTGTGTTTCCCAAAAGCAGAACACAGGCTCAATATGGAGCTTCATCTTTAACCTTGCTGTCTTATGGGAACCTTTCAGTCCCATTAATTTCCGCTCACCTGAACAGATACTAGAGAGAATATGGTAAACATTTTCCTGGAAGCTTAAAGAGTGTGTTAAAACAAAGCTTCTATGTGCGTGTGCATTAGAAAAGAGTGCAATAGAAAAGGTAATCCAATTGTGTATTAATATACATTCTACAAAAAATGCACAGTACTGTGCAAAAGTCTTAGGCCACCTTTAGATTAGATATACCATTGTTTTAGCAATGATATAATGACCATATATAATTATTTTTCCGTCTCTTTATTAGAGTACAGCCAGAAAATATAGAAAGTGAAAGAAATCAGAAAAACATCTTCGGTATTCTACAATGGCAAGTATTTAGTGTGACCTCACCTTACACTTGAGCAGTAGCAGCATCTGGCAGCTTCATCGGGATGCAAGTTGGCCTTTCTTCTGTCCAAAGAAACTTGGTTAGGAGAGTAGCAGTCAAGAGATTTTTGGGTCCAGGTGTTGACGATATGTTATATATGGTCATTACACCTTTGCTAAAACAACAAATCTAATGGTGACCAAAGACTTTTGCACAGTACTGTACATTGCAACCAAATGACTCTTCTTCCTTAACCTGGTACTAATATATGACATCTTCACTTGGAACTGTGGTGGCTTAGTGGATAACCTGCTGGACTGTAGACCATAAGATATAACGTTTAATCCTACCTCTGTCAAGCTGCCACTTTTGGGTCCTTGAGCAAAACCCTTAGCCCACAATGGCTTGGATTGTAAGACTGTCTGCTAAATAGTAAAAAAAAAATGTAAAGGATCTGTAAATGATCCCTCTGGATTAATTTTCATATAACTTGAGCAGATACTAGTAGGGATAATACCACAAGGGTGGATTATAGGCCCGAGATTGTAAATGGGAGCCTACACTGTGTATACTAGGAGACACCATCCAATTGTGTGCTACCATGTATCTTAAAAAGCACCCAAATGGACCAGTGTTGCTGTTCTTTAACCTTGCTGTAATATGTGAGGATGTTCCTAAGGGTACAAAGTATGGGCTTGTCTACTAAAGAGTTTAGCAGGATGAATTGAAAGAGCTGTCTGCTCTATTTGGCCTAACATCAGTAGTGCAGAGGGGGAACAGTAGTCTGTTAGAGCCACTTCTTAGAGGGAAGTAAAAGTTCAAACATGTTGCTCTGTACAGGAAAGAAAGTCTGTGCGTCTGTGAAGAATATCGGAAATGCTTTTAACTAACTAAGCCCTACAGCTCTCGGCTGATTGACACCCTGTCAGCGTTAGCACCGTGCTGCCGAGTATTAAAGGAGCCCTATCAGGTCTGCCGGCTTTGTTTACTTTAGGCTTGCAGTGGCAGATGTTGTGGACGAAGAGAATGAAAAAAAAGAGAGGGGCAAAATGGATTTGTTTAACAAACCCATCATTTATTGGCAGTAAACTCTCCCTCAGGTCTCTCTGTACCTTTCTATTACTCTTTCTCCATGAAGTTCTCTGTCAGAGATGTGATTTAGTGCCCGGGCCGAGACAGATGGAAGCTCACAGTTGAGAAAAAGCGACAGATTGAGCGGAGAGGAAGTTATGTGAGCATACAACAGAGAAAGGACAGAGCACGAAAGGCCAGGAATGGATTTTCAGTCGTTCTCTACATGTTGAAGCGGCCACTGTTTTAATATTTAATATGTTTCCATTTAAATGACCGAATAAATAAACCGTTCATCTCGATAACTTGACAGAGTCAAATGAACGGCGATATGAGCCATGGTTTGATTTGCACCCGATAGGCCAGTCGTATACAGTGATGAATTGGATTGCTTACGCACGGCTAAGGCGTGCCAGCGTTAGTGCGTTCTGGTGTGTGTGTTGTTCTTTTTTCCCTCAGGGTTTTTATTACTTGAACATACATGTCAGTCCAGCAAAGAGGCAAAGGCTATTACCCTAATGAAAAAAGAGGGAAGGAATAGCATGCAGATTTATGTGTGATTTATGGGAGATGCCTTATTTACTTTAGTTTCCACCCCTCCCCCCAGTACTCTGATCCTCTGCTCGGTTACACACGTCCCTACTAAAAGCTCAGTGAAATGCCCACGTTTGATTGATTCTCATCTCCAGCTGACAGATTGTAACTGCTTTAGCATGCATGCACGCCCTAGCTCAAATGGCCGTGTAAGAAGTGATCTATGCTTCTGTTTTACTATGCATTAACTGGAAAGCAGGAGTGCTTCAACCTGCTTTAGCAGCTGACTCATCCAAAACCTTCTACAGCTCGCCTTAAACTGGACACAAAGCTGGTTTGTGAGGTATCTCTCGATCGCCTTGAGTGCGTCTTTTGTATCTAGGTGAAAATAATTGCGCCGAAGCATAATCAAGGTGCATAATCTGAATCTTGAGATTTGTGGGTGAACAACTTGGCCCTTGGTCCTGCTGAATCACTTCTGTGGAGTGGATTCTCAGCGTTTTGTGCTTAGTCAAACGTTCTCGGTGCCAGTGCTGATGCTGGTGTTCACTTTCTCTTTCTTTCTATTCGTTCTTGCTTTCTTTTGGGCAGAGAATGAGTACCGGGGTGAGCTCGTGAGTCAGCGCTGGACGCGAGGAGACAAGATCAGCCGCTGCCGGCCCTCTCTCAGATCACAGAGTCGACCAGTCAAAGTGAGTCTAAGGTTTCCATGATCTATTATTAATCACATGCAAGAGTTTGCCAACCGTAAGTCATTGTCTTTAAGTGGGATGTGAGAGAATGTAAAGAGTGGCCTACATCCTATATCGGTTGTGGATATTGTTGTAGTGTTAAGATGCAGGGTCTGACCTTGAGCTGGTTGTGTTTGCATTTTTCATCCGCATAAAAATTGGACCCCTCTCTCCCTCCTTCAATACTTCTCTCTGTCTCCTCCCCTTCTCCAACAATTATGCTTAGGCGTGTGTTTTGGCCTCTCTTGTTTTGCACAGCCATCTCTTTTGTGTAGGCATAAGCTAATAAGGTGTGAAAGAGAGATACAGTTTAAGCACTCTTTGCTGTACGGTGGCAGTAAACGTGTTTTCGCTTCTCCTCCGACGGCAAAGATTCATCTGAAGTCGCTGATTTATTGATCAACTTTGATATGCCTGAAGGCTGGCTGTTCCTTTTAAGAGCGTCCAATTAGATCATGTCGCATTCTGACTGATCATGAGAGGCTCTCTGAGCCTCAGATTGTGCTAAAGCTGCACACGTGAAAACGCAAACGCAAGCACGACATCGACTCGGCGCTCACAGCCAGAGTGACTTACAACTGATGCAGTCTTATAGTCCAAGCAATTAAGGTTCAGGGCCTTGCTCAAGGACCCAACAGAGACATCTGGACAGAGGTGAGGCTTGAACCCTGGATCTTCTACAGTCAACAGTCCAGTATCTTAACCACTAGGCCACCACTGTTCACAAGCACCACACTTACCTACGTCACATGTTAGAATGAGTGGAATTGAATGGATATTGATATTGAGTTGACATGCACTTGGGTAATCAGATAAGAGGAAAGCTCCTGGTTTACATCGCTCAAGCAATAATCGGATTTCTATGTTGCAACCATTTTTACACAGAAGGATGTGATGTGAACTTCAAACTTCAATATTTACAAAATGAAAGCTTCATTTCTTCAAGAATAAACTGCATTTAAAAGTATTTGGTAGCCGTTTCATCTGTGCTACATTTAATTCCAGGATTGCCAGATCCCGTGAGAGAAACAAGCAACCAGGTCTATGGAAACAAGCTGTGAAGAATCAAAGTCTCTTAGAATGAGCAGACCTGGCCACCGTGTTTGATTTGCTCTATCTGGTTAGGTTTGCGTGCATGCACAGACTGAGAAAACTGATTAAAGTCAGAGTAAGGGTATACATGCGCTGAGAAATCTGATTACAGAGTTAAATCCAGTCCTCTTTATCAGCTTTCTTAATCTGATTTCTAGATCGGATTATGCTGTTTACATGACCACTTGAATAGTCAGATAACTAAAGAAATCTGATTATGATCAGACTATTAAGTGCATTATCTTGAGTATTAAGTGGTCATGTATACAGCATACTCCGATCTAGAAATCAGATTAAGAAAGCTGATAGAGAAAGCTGGATGAGGAATCGGATTAGTCATTGCATGTATACCAGTTATCTCATTAAAATCAGCGCATTTACACGAGCGTTCCACCACAGTTGCCAGGTCCTCGTATTTTGCATTGACTTTAGCAGGGGGTTTTCACACTGCATCTGGCAACCTCGGAGTAAACTCGGCATGGGATGTAGTTTGATTATTTGATATTGAAATTCAAAGTTTATGTCACATATTTCTGTGAGATTATTGGCTGGTTGCAAAGTAGAAATCTGATTACTGGTTGAGCCATGTAGACACTGAGCTTCCCCATTATCTGATTACTCAAGTGCATGGATACTCGTTGACCGGATTACTGACAAAATCTGATTTTCTGCAGTTATCGGATTATAAAGTGCATGTAAACACACTCAGTGCAAAAGGGAAAAATAAAGAGAATATCACGGCACGTACTGCTTGTTTTGCTAAAGTCTGTGTCCGGGGCAGACTTTGGCTGGTTGAGTGTTCCTGACTAATCTTGAAATGGTGTAAAATTGATTTATGGTTCCATAAAGCATTTCCTCAAACACTAATATAAAATGAGAGAATGTGATAAAAAGATGGGACGATTTTTCCAAGTGACATTTCTTTTATTACAGTAATTCTTTTTGAAAAGAAAAAAAAAAAACGTTTTTATTTGTCTTGGTCACATGATAGCAATTCTAGAGTGGCATCTGCAGCTCTTGTGATTGACTCAAAGAACAAAGTGCGCCCTTGAAATTAAGATGTAAGGACAGACAAACCCTACTGAACTGAGCAGGGTCTTCTCTCCGGTTTCTCTGTGCTACGTCAAGTGTGCTGGTCGGTCCAGATTAAACACCATGGCACTGTAATTGTGGATGTCATGCATGAGTTTACAGATAGACACTCATTCAAGCTCTGGGTGCACCTTTTAAATCCACTCGCGCTTCGTGCGTGATGGACGCTCTTGACGGATCTCCTTGGTGACATCATTGGACTCCCGTAATTGCGTGTCGCTGTCTGCAGGTAATTTCAGGGACGTCAGTCGCCCTGTCACTCCACCGCCGTGGGTTTTGTGCTCCTCTTGTAAAAACGCGGAGGGGAAATAAAAGGCTCATTTATTCACACCGGGGGAGGAGAGGTGACCTTCTTTGTGGAGTCATTGCCCCCAGCCAGCAATTTACGTAGAGCTGTCAGCCTAGAGAGCGCAAGGCACGTCGGCCCAATACTGAGAGGGACGAAATTAATAATGCAGCACACAGCCTCCGGGGATGCACAGACTTCGCCGTATTCAAACTAATGAAAACCTACAGCTTTTCTGTCGAATTCTGATATGCGCGCGTCTTTCTTACTCACTTCTGCGCCTCATAAAGAGACAAAAGGCAGGTTTGAAAAAGGCTTTGAAAGAGATACGGGAAGAGCGCACGAACAGGACCGCGCTCAGACGTACGAATTTAATGAGGTAGAATTTAAAAAAAAGGAATGCGAACCCTGATGCGCTTACCTATTTGAAAGGAATGCGCACGTAGCTATGGTTACGCAAACATGAAAGCAACGCGGGCTCTATTAGCGCCTGCACAAAGTATGTGTTGACTATCATCCAAATAGCAGAAGAGGAACGACGGCAGGGAGAGGCATAGGAACGGGACAGGAGCACAGTACCATCATTAAGAGGAGGAGAAGGACTCGGGCGCATCTGCCCCTGGCCTTTGTGTGTCGGGGTCAGAGGTACGTTTTAGGAGCACAGAGAGGATACAGACGTCGCCGATGAATGACGCTCGACCACAATGCCGGCGTTTATGTCAGCTGCCCTTTTCCCGAAGTCCTCGAACAAACTTTTCCCCCCGGAGAGTGCCACTCTCTCCGAGCACAAAGCAGGCTTGTTGCGAGAGTACCCCTAAAGTGTGTGGGAGAGAGGAAGAGAGGGCAATCGGCGCACCTGTACACCCGGATACTACCCCTACACCCCCCCCCCCATCCGAACACACAAACACCCAGCCACACGTGCACACAACCAACTTTTTTATCCCGCCCTCCCAAAGCAGTCGCGCACAACACCCTCATTATCCCGTACTCTCAAAAGTCAGCGATCAGCAGGAAGAGGGTGAAGAGGGAAGAAAGAGCGAAGCAGAGAGAGGGGGCCAAGTGAAAGAGAAACTCCTGTGTTCAATTCTAGTGTGCTTCTGCCAGGTTTAGGGCCTCTTCCAACAAAGTGGCTAAGTGTAGTGAGAGTAAGGTTCAGGCGGGTCAATGCCGGGGAGTTTTAGTGCATTTGCATGGCTTCAATTTGATTTCGAGCGCAGCCGGGTAATCAAGGCTAATGGCACCATTGTGCCCCAAATTCTAGTGTGTATTTGTGTGTTTTTTAGGACGAACCAGGGCTTGGCACCTGCTCCTTTGTGCCACGCAGCACAGTCTAGTGAGACAGGAATTACAGTGATTTGGAGTGACTGTGTTTGTATTATTGCTACATAGCCCTGTGCTTATTCTTACTATTATAATTATCACTCATGCCTCATGGGGCCTCAATCACAAATGGCTTTTTCTCCATATGCCATGCATCCCCCTCACCCCACCCCAAATGCACCGACCAATCATACTGATTGTTCAGGTGCAGGAAATTATAGGGCGATGAAAGCAGGAGAGTACACACTGGATTTTTATTGTTTTCCCCTTTTGTTTTTACGACTTTGTTTTTCAGTTCGATTCCATTTTGTAGAAAATAATATTAGGAACATGTGGCTCACAGTAGGGGAATTTGATCAATGTTTTTCATTGTAAATCATATAATAAGCATAACCGTTTCAGTGAAACGTTGAACATTTTCAGATTTTTCAGAACTTGTTAGTATTGTTCACCCATTTGCTATAATGACAGCATGGTATGGACTTCACAAGTTTGTGTATCACAGATGGCACCAACAGTTAAGATATAGGCCAGAAGGGTAAGGGTTCAAATCCCACCTCTGCCAAGCTGCTGGGTCTGTGCGTAAGATCCTTAAACCACAATTGCTTGGATTGTAAGATTGTAGCAGCTGTAAATTGCTCTGGATAAGGGCAACTGCTAAATGACTAAATGTAAATGGGAAGTCTGATGATCCATCTTATCCCACCATGATTTCACAATATTTCAAAGAGCATCTTGTGATGTTACTAAATGTGACTTTCTCTCTGTTCAAGTGCCCCATAAATGCTTGTCAGTTTTTAGGTCGCATGCTGAAAAGTCCATGACAGGCAGCACTACGTGATCTTTTTGGTCTTCAATTAGTTGTTGCAAAGCTTTGGATTCTGTCTACTATATAGTGAGATACATACTGTACATATACTCTATTTTATTTAGCTCCACACGGCCATTGGAGCACTACCATAGCATGTGTGTATATACAAAACTGAATATACCATTGATGTCATTTAGCAGACGCCCTTATCCAGAGCGACTTACAATTGATACATTTTACAGCCCAAGCAGTTTTGGGTTAAGGGCCTTGCTCAAGGACCCAACAGTGGCAGCTTGGCAGAGGCCTTAACTGCTAGGCCGCCACATACCAAGCTAAATACACAAAATATAGGACTGTGGTGCCACTGTAGTCAAGGGACTAGACTCTGGACCAGAAGGTCCAGGGATCAAGCTGGCACTGTTGACCCTTAGCAAGGCCCTAACACATCATGGCTTGGATTGTGCTTTGTAAGATTTGTATCAGTTGTAAGCTGCTCCATATAAGAGCATCTGCTAAATAACTAAATGTAAATGAAAATGTAAAATACACAGACAAAACACTTTAAACAAAAAAATGCAAATAAATATATGTAAAACGAGAAAATAACAGAGAGGCTGTTCTGTAGTTGGCAGTGCAGAGTAGATAGAAATCATAGTTATTATAAAAGTACTTCACATTAAATCAAAGAAACAGTGATCATTTCTTTTGAGAGCTCAGTTTTTTCTCAGCAATAAAAAACATAAATCAATATTTGAGTCTTTAGTGAGACTGGTGTGAGGTTATTGGAGTCTTGTAGCTCCTGAGAAACAGGAAACTTGCATCAAAGTCTCATTTTTTTCTTTCCATTTGATCTCAGCTTAATCTAGGAGAAACTACAGAGGTTTTAAGGAGATCTGCTTTGTGACCTTGTTTTCCTCTGGTGCAGCTGAAAACAAAGCACTTTTATTTTCCATGTTTTTGAGGAATAACAAAACTCAGTAGCCTTTGCACACATCCTGAAAATAAAGGATTTCAAGTCTTGTGGCTATAGGTTTGTTTGATCCCGGGATGTTTAAAAGGTTTCAAGTCGGTGTATGAATATCATAAAAACGTCTTCTTTAATGTCGTATACAATACAGCCACTGTATTAGTTTAAACTTGTATTACTGATAAATAATTCAGATACAGCATTTATTATTAATAGGTGGTTACACCATCTGACATTTTCTGAGTGGTGAAACTGGTTCCTGTTTTGAAATGAGTTTTAAAGCCATGAAATAAATATGAATTCATAGGTTAGACTATTGCAAATGCGTTTTGAGACTTTCCCATTTTCCCATTATGTCCTTAAAATGATATGTGCTTCACTTTCTCTGTCTCTCTCTCTCACTGGATTGAGAGGTGAAAGGGTATATGTGCTGAAGCAATGCAATAACAGCCTACTATGAATTTTGTACAAGAACCTTGTTTCTGTGAAGTTGTGAGTGTTTCATTTAGAGGTGTCCTCCCCTTCATGAGCAAAATTTTGTCTTCTCTTGCTCTCCGAAACAGATGAACTTGGAAATTGATGACAAGCGAACACGTACAAGGTCCAAGGGAGGTAGAAGTAAGTCAGTCTCTCTCTCTCACTCAGTCACAGTTGTTCGTCTGTGTAGAGTCATCATTTCTGCCAGTCAGCTAAGCATCGTTTTTGCTGGTCAGCACAGCATCAGTTTTCATTCCCATTCAGACAGATCTGCTTGTGCTTGCTGACCTTCTGGATTGAGCTTGCTGTTCTGTATGTAACACTGATCACAGTGCAGTGTCGAATTCGCGGGGAGATACAAAAATGCATTTAATGCACTTAGCAGTCACAATAAGCAGTAAAACCTTGCTTACTTGACTCTGAGCTTTGCCCCCATGAAAAGTGTATTGTGTGTCCCTGTGCTTATTTAGCATAAGCGCCATTCTTAAAAGTATCGATTAAAAATGCTGCTGATGATGCATTTCAGCATTAGTCCTCACTGTTTGTTTTAATTCCACCCCGAAAATTAATTCCACCCTCTAACTGAAGGCTGCAAGCAGCAATTTATTCCTCATCAGCACTGGACATTTTTGGCTGAATCAGTTTTTCTTGCTGTATGTGTGTGGGCACATATTTTGCCTGAGAATGCAGTCATATATGTTTCTGCATGCGCTCTCCAAGGATTTCTGTTCATTTGATTTATTGATTGTAGTTCTCTGCAGTTGTTTGCACTTACGCTTCCTGGGTTGCTCCTCATTTACTCTTTTTTTCTGCAGCTCCCTCTGAGGTTGTAGTCCAGGAGCTGAGGTAAGACACTTTTTCACTATGCCTGCCTATGTGGTTAATCATTTTAAGTTGCCTGTTTAAGTCATGCAAGTCAAATCGACCATAGTCTCAGTCACCTTTCATGTTGTGCAACATTTGGTGGTATGGTGTGTCGCGTGTTTCACCTCAGTAGAGCTGGACAGTGAGGTCTCACAAGTTAAACTGCTGCTCATTTTCGCCATAAAGAATTTAAACCTGATGAGACGGACTGTTAAACATCGGAGTATGCTACTACAGAAGTTGTGAGCATGTCTGATTTAAACTTGTATTTAAAATATTGCATTATATTTCCAAAAGGTTCCTCAAGCTCAAAGCAAAACCTTTCACAGACACCATGAAGATGTAGTTGGATAATCTAAGTCCACTTTTTTCTGCCTGATTTATGTGTCTGAGCCACTGTGATGGACTGTGATGACCTAGTGGTTATAGTACAGGACTATGGACCAGAAGATCCAGGGTTTAAATCGCAGCTATGCACTATAGGCCACTAGCTAGCAAGCTATTCAACACGCTAGCTAACACTAAACAAGATGGAAGGGCATAACAATTTAAATAAGATAATTACAGCCTCTAACTCGGACTGGGGTAGCCTAGCGGGTAAGGTACTGGACTATGGACCAGAAGGTCCAGAGTTCAAATCCCACCTCTGCCAAGCTGCCACTGTTGGGTCCTTGAGCAAGGCCCTTAACCCACAATTGCTTGGATTGTAAGATTGTATCAATTGTAAGTCGCTCTGGATAAGGGCGTCTGCTAAATGCTGTAAATGTAACTGAATGCTGCAAATGGCAATTTATTCCTCATCATAACTGGGCATTTTTGTCTAAATCAGTTTTTCTTGCCATATGTGTGTGTGGGCACATATTTTGCCTGAGAATGCAGTCATATGTGTTTCTACATGCGCTCTCCAAAGACTTCTGTTTGTTTGATTTATTGATTGTTGTTCTCTGCAGTTGTTTGCACTTTGTTGGAGGATTGTTCCTTATTTGGCTCTGCATGAACCTGCCTGATTTAAACTTATGTTGTATTATATTGCCAAAATGATCCTCAACTTCAAAGCAAAACCTTTCACAGTCACCATGAAAATGTAGTTGAATAGGCTAAGTCCAATTTTTTTCTGCATGATTTATGCATGTGAGCCACTGTAGGCCACTAGCTAGCGAGTTAGTCGATAGGCTAACTAGAGCAGACAGATCTATAGACAAAAATATAGTACATGAGAAGGATAAAAATATAAAACAGAAACCCAATACAAGCACCATATTAAGCAGCAACGGTAGTTAAAACAGGCTAAACGTGCAGGGAAAGGTATTGAGCCAGATCATTAGCAAAGCATTTTCCAATTTGTTACGCTTGGTTTAACAATTTGCAATGTTTATTTAAGAATTCCTTAAATGTCAGGGGCTATTTAATGACGTTGAAAACAGCGCATTACTGTTCAGCTCTATTCAAGATCCTCATTGTTTTATTTTCTTAGCCCAATTAAAAGAACTCTCCCATATTTGTATTAACGCGGGCTACTGTGTAATCGGACCATTATGCTTGCTCATGCATATGCATCAGTGCTAATTATCATTATTCATGTCATACATAACTGGCCTTGCTGTAGTTCCTGGTGCTCTCTTATGTACTCACTCGTGCAGTTCATGGCCTGTTGTCAGAGGTCACTGGGTTGTTAGGAAGCAGAAAAGAGACTTATGTTTAGTACGCAAGTGAAAGCAGTTCATTACATTATGTTAATTTGAGTATTAACTGGACATTGTACCTTAACAAAGACACAGATAAACAAAAATGAAACTAATAAGTCCACTGGGTGACAAATTTATTTGGACTCCCAAGACTATCCAATGAGATCATTGCTTGCCTTGAGTATAGTATGCATTGTATGCATCGAACAAAGTCTGTCTTTTTTTAAAAATCATTATCAATTAATTGTACTATATCTGACTCCATTTAGTTGCCCCACTCCCGGTTGCAATGGCTCTGGCCATACCAGTGGCAAATATGCCCGACACAGAAGGTATGACAGATTAAATACCCATAATCCCTTAGTCTTCTGTAGTCTTCTGAATTATCTATAGACCTTTCTAATCCCTTAGGCCTCTTCTTGGTAGCCTTTTTCTGACACAGCAGGTTTTATAGCTGCTTACACTTTTCTCTTCTTTGGTCGCTAACTTCAGTCTCAAGCCCTTTTCACACGGACAGTTGAGGTTGCCTTTACATACAATATCCAGGGGTTTGTCTTTAGACCTTCCAGCTCTTAAAGTGTAATTTATTACAACCTAAAATCTCACATTTGGAATAAACAACCTGTTACAATCTATGTATGGGGCGGTATGCTGGCTCAATGGGTAGCACCTTCGGCGCATAGCAAGAAGGTCCTGGGTCCAATGCCAGGGTGGAGTAGCCTGGGTGCATTCTGTTTGGAGGCTTCATGTCCTCCCCATCTGTGCGTATGTTTACTCCGGGTACTCTGGTTTCCTCCCACAGTCAAAGACATGCATTAGGTTAATTGATTACACTAAATTCTCATTGACTTGAGTTTGTATATATATGACTAGTCTTGATGTAACCTTGTGTACAGATGTAACCTTGTGTGTGTTGCTGAATTAGCCACTGCTGCTGATAGTGACGTTAAAAAAACAAATTTAATTTAACCCCATGAAGTACAATGTTACTGAGCCCATGGGTTACGTAGGGGTAAGTGATACTTGTTTGCACCCCGATAATTTCCCATATCAGTCTACACCCAACCCCAGCAGGTAACAGGCCAGTAAAATCCCAGGTGCTAGTGTGAAAGAGGTCTCTTTTATTTTCATTTCATTCTCTTATTCACTTTTCCTTCCTCTTTCTGGGTATCTCCACTGGTTACTTACACCAGCAAGACTCTTGACAGGGCATTGAAGCATATCCCAAGTGTATTGGGAACACATTACAGCTGTGTTTATTTACATGTATATCTGTACTAGAGGCTGTTTTAGAAGCTCCATGTTTATAGATCTTGCAGAGTCTTGCTTCAGTAGCTTGGCTTTCTAGATGGGGATTTTATTGAATTTTGCCCTCCACCACTGAGCTCATTCTCTTCTTCTCTTTCATGCTCTGTCCCTGCCTCTGATTGGGGTATAATGATGTGTTAAAGTTAATCGACTGTGATGTATAATAGGCGTTAGCCAGCGCTGCACTTTCCACATGTACATAAAAGCACTGTATTGTCCTCTCTTTTTCATTCTCATTGCATTGGTTCTCACTGATTGGTGTGTGCTTTTTGCATGGCTTATGTGTCCTTTTAACATTGCCTTTTCATCTGCGCTCTGACTCATTCAGCTAATAGCTTTCTCTGTGATACTCTTGCTATCTTCAGTGCACTGAGTTGCCCCATAGCTAGAAAGAGGAAGCTCCAGGAGGAGGAGGAGACTCACACCGCTTCCAAGAGGAAGTCTCATCCCCTCAAGCTGGCTATGGACGAATGCTTTAACACAGATAGTGAAGGAAGCAGTGAGGAGACAGAGGTAAGGGAAGAGGATGTCGAAGAAAATATCCAAGCCGTCCAGGACCAACTCAATGAAGAACACCGAGAGAAAGTGGAGCAGGACGATAAGGGCAACAACACAGATGAGGGCGAAGAGGTTGATGAAGGTGAGAGTTTATATAGTGTGCTACATCTATTTGATTACAATCTGCAACCACAGAACAAGGTTTCTCCAATGCAGTAGCCAGATATACATTTAGGTTAGTCATATTTGTATGCATACATTTTCTAATACAATCGTATTGTGCAAAGATGTACCATATTTATTTAATATTTATTTACTGTAGCTACAAACAGTGGGCAGCTCCAGTGGCTTGGTGCTAAGAGCTAGCTGGAAACAACAGGTCCTGAGGCCTGGGTTTCAGTTCTAAGCATGACTTCTAACATGAAGGCTGGGTGGTGCATTTATATAACTTTGATTAAAGGGCTTGTCCAGATTGTACTTCAGCCTGCACCAAGTCAATTCTGGGTTAGGCTCCAGATCCTTTCTGTGACCCTGACCAAAATTAGGGGTAAAACAGGATGCTTTGCAGCTCCAATGTCTTGCTGATAAGAACCAGCTGCTGGAAATGGCATTTCTAAAGGGTCTGGGTTCAAATCCCAGGCTGAAACTCATGAGGTGGACTAAAAGAATCCTGTGTTGAACTGGTGTCCTGTCCAGCGTGTACTTCTGCATGCGCCAAGTGAATTCTAGGTTATTCTGTAGATCCTCCCTGTGACTCTGACCAGGAAAAGTGAGGGGTAAACAGGATGCATACAAGCAGCCTTGGCTCAGTGCTACTTGGATATTCAATAGAAGACTCAGTATACAGCCCCAGTACTGTGAAGCTGCCATGATAAAGTCTAGGAGAATACGATTTAAGAGCATACTCACACTAGGCGATCCCTATCACGCCCAAGGACAGACCCCCAAAGCACAGATCGTTTGATTAGAATGATTCCTCCGTACCGTGTGATCGCTAATCGTGCCTGAGCACAGAATACAACGTCAGCTACCTTCAGAAAAATCTTCTTACATGTGCAGCACAAGTAAATGAGAATCACTGCTACAATTGCAAAAATGTTGATTTCTGCTTAAAGCTCTGCATTTACTCAAATTCTGAAAGCAGCTCCGGTTGCTCAGTGGTAAAAGCCACTGCTTTAATTGGAGTTTCAAGGGTCATATCAAGGTGGGGCTTGCAACTTAAAGTTCGGATGGTACGTGTTTCAGAAACAGAACATGAGAGGGAATGTGTTATTGTGAATAACATCACGGCTGTGATTTTGTCGCCGGTGAAAGACGAAGGTGAGTGCCATAGATCATCACAGTCATGATGTTATTCGCGATAACACATAATCTCAAGTGTTTTACTGCTTTTATACAGCAGATTTTTTTTTTCTTTACAAAATAGATAAAGGCAGTCATGCTCTGGCACAGTACAAGTACTGTAGGGCTGTGGTAGCCTAGCGGTGAAGGTATTGGTCAAAGGTCCAGGGTTCAAATCCCACCTTGGCCAAACTGCCAGTGTTGGGTCCTTGAGCAAGTAACTTTTATTTTGTTTTCAGATTGTAGGAGTTGTAAGTCGCTCTGGATAAGGGTGTCTGCTAAATGTTGTAAAAGTAATGTAAATGTCCAAGGAAACAAGGGCATAGTGTGAGTACAAGACTCTATCTGATCAATACTGGTCAATGGTCAATAGTACCTTAGCCACTGAACTACAACTGCTTGTTTTGGTTCCATCATACACCACAATTTGAGTAGAACAGCCCAATACTGAATACTGAAACATTTTCATGAGTCTTTGAACATATGGGGAACACAAGGGCAAATTGCAGTGTTGATACAAACTGTGCTATTTGTGAACCAGTATAATCGCAAAGCTTATTAGCAAGCCGTCTCTCTCTCCCACAGAGGAATGCATGATCATTGAGGCGTCCTGCACAGAGAAGCCTAAAGCTATGGGAACAGACGATCTCTCCAAATATGAGCACATAGTAGCCAACTCTCTACTACACCTCAGCAACCACAATAACCACAGCACATCTCCACAACAACAGCCTGCAGCTATGGAGGCGCAGGAGGATCATCCATCTGGAAGAGAAAAGGAGGAAGAGGACGAGGAGGAGCACGAGAACCAAACAATGGCTCAGATATCACAAATGAATGAGAAAACCGAGGAAGAAACGGAGAATGAGGAAGAGAAAATGGAGAACGGAAAGCAGGATGAGTCAGACCACCAGTACTTTACAGAAGAGGTCAGTGAAGATGATCAGAGATTACAGGAGGAAAAGGCGTGCCATAATGACGACGCAGAAGCTCAGAAGTCAGCATTGTGTGCCCTTTCTGTGATTGCTGCAACACAGGGCTCACCCGAAAGGGAGACCTATGCCACCCATAATCCCTTATCGCCACTGAACTACATAGCCACCAAACCCCCAGCATCTCCCATGATCATTGAGGTGAAGTCTGAAGAGTCAGACAGGGAGGATGAAGATGAGGACGATGACGCCGAGGAGCGCTCGACGGTGGCAGACGAGTCAGACATGTACGACATGATGCAAGGCAACCTGAGGCTTCTCGAGCAGGCTATCGCACTCAAAGCCCAGCAGGTCAAAAGTCACCGCGGGTTCACGCCCATGGGTGAACATCATCGCTACTTCCCTCTAGACGATCGGCCCAAACACATGGAGCAGCTGCGCAAGAGCTACTATTGCAAAGGTGTTGATTTCTACTTTAAAAAATGCATTTAATCATAATACAAACCCCTGAAAGCAGCTCTGGTTGCTCAGTGGTAAAACTCACTGCTTTAATTGGTTGTTCATGAGGGCCAAGGTTCATATCCAGGTAGGGCTTTGCAACGTAAACTTCGGGTGGTGCGGGTTTCAGAATAGCACATGAGAGTGTGTTATCACGAATAACATCAATGCTGTGAGGCGAAGGTGAGTGCCATAGATCATCACAGCCGTGATGTTATTTGCGATAACAAATAATCTCGAGTGTTTTATTGCTTTTATACAAAGTTTGTGAACCCTTTAGAATTTTCTGTATTTCTGCATAAATATGACCTAAGTCATCATTAGATTTTCACACAAGTTCTAAAAGTAGATCAAGAGAACCCAGTTAAAGAAATGAGGCAAAAATATTATACTTGGTCATTTATTTCTTGAAAAAAATGATCTATTATTACATATTAGTGAGTGACAAAAGTATGTGAACCTTTGCTTTCAGTATCTGGCTTTACTTTTAAACCAAAAAGTCCTATTTTGGTATCATCCGTCCACAAAACATTCTTCCAATAGCCTTCTGGATTGTCCACATGATCTTTAGGTGAGCAGCAGTGCTCTTTTTGGAGAGCAGTGGCTTTCCCCTTGCAACCCTGCCATGCACACCATTGTTGTTCATTGTTCTTCTGATGGTGGACTCATGAACATTAACATTAGCCAATGTGAGAGAGGCCTTCAGTTGCTTAGAAGTTACCCAGGGGGTCCTTTGTGACCTCGCCAACTATTACACGCCTTGCTGTTGGAGTGATCTTTGTTAGTCGACCACTCCTGGGGAGGGTAACAAGGTCTTAAATTTCCTTTTCTTCCACCCTTTCCAGCCTGATGAGCATCAACAGCTCTTTTTCTGAGGTCCTCAGAAATCTCCTTTGTTCGTGCCATGATACACTTCCACAAACATGTGTTGTGAAGAGCAGACTTTGATAGATCCCTGTTCAAATAAAACGGGGTGCCCACTCACACCTGATTGTTTCCCATTGATTGAAAACACCTGACTCTAATTTCACCTGTAAATTAACTGCAAATCCTAGAGGTTCACATACTTTTGCCACTCACTAATACATAATATTGGATAATTTTTCCGCCATGATGACAGACGCCCTGTCCAGGGTGTACCTCTGCCTGCATCCAGTGATTTCCAGGTTAGGCTCCGGCACTAGACCGTGACCCTGACCAAGATAAAAGGTGGTAAAACAGGATGCTTTGCTTTTGATGTTTTTCGCTTTTTGTTTGTAAGCCCTTTTGAACCCTGAATGTTTTTTTCCCAACTCACCTCCCACATTATGTTCTTGGTGTGCTCTTTGCAGGGTGTCCACTATTAGGAAGAGTAGCAGTATTTTAGAATGTGTCCTGAGTTTGCCCAGAGGTCTTTAGAAATGTTTCTGTAGCACTTTAAAGCTTCAGGCAGCACTATAAATCTTCGGCTAAGATCCTCTGAATTTTGCTTTGATCAGGTCACATGAACAAACCTTTTTAAAAGAAGATTCCACTCAGCCACTGCATGCATTTTTATAGGGCAGGACACTTTTATAGCCCACAATCAATAGCCAAGAGGCACTTTTTGAGCCTTGGCAGTTAATGATAAGGGTGATGCAGTGGTTAGTGCCGTTGCCTCACAGCTCTACAGACTCAAGTCCCGACCTGGCTACTGGCTGTGTGGACTTTGTATGTTCTCCCTCGGTCTGTGTTTCCACGGAGTACTCTGGTTTCCTTCAAAATTTCAATGACATGCGTTAGGTCAATTGCTATCTCAGAGAAAGTCAGTGTAAGGACAGTGTGTACCTCGTCTTCCTATACTTGTGAGGACCAAATGCCAGGCCTCACTTCTTTAATTGTGTTTTTTACAAAAAAAACGCAACTTTTATTTGGAAAGCACTCAAATATTTGTTTAAGGTTATGAGGTTAAGGTTAGGTGTAGGTGTGGCATTGATTAGCTACAGTAATTATTATGTCAATGGAAAGTCCTCACAAGATAGCGAGACAAACCTGTGTGTGTTTATATTACATTGTGGGGACCAAATTTCCTCAAAAAGATAGAACGATCTGGCAGTTTTATCAAAATAATTTTTAGGACGAGCAGTGGCCCACCTAATGAGGGCTGAAATGTGTTGTGTGCGCGGCACTGGTTCAAGTACATCACATTCAGTTAGCTTCACTATTAAGTCATATCTAAATGTATCAATAGCGGTTTTGTTTTGTTTTTGGTCTGATCAGGTGGAACGGAATTTTGCATTCGCAAAAACTTGGTGGATGGAAAACCTGCTAATGGGCAACCCCCACAAAGAGTGTGTGTATGTGTGTGGTCATGTTTCTCATTGCAGAGACCAAATATCTCCATAAGGATAGAAAAAGCTGTCATTTTTTTTACCTTGTGGAGACATTTTGATGGTCCCGATGGGGAAACCAGAAACTGCACCTTTCGTTTTTTATAGTTAGTTGTGGGTTTAGCAATAAGTAGCTACAGTAATCATTATGTCAGTGGAAAGTCCCCACCAGGGGACAAAGTGTGTGTGCATATGCCCTTTCGTGTGACTAGAACTCTGACCAGGGTTGGTTCCCGCCTTGCACCCTGTGCTGTAGGATAGGCCCCAGCCTCCCATGGCTCTGAATAGAAAAAAGAATGAATTACTTTTTAGAAAATACATTAATAATACAATGGGTGGCACAGTGGTGCAGTGGTTAGCACTGTCGCCTCACAGCTCTGACATTCCCGGTTCTATCCCGACCCTGGGCGCCTCCTGTGGAGTTTGCATGATATTCCCATGTTCACGCAGGTTTGCTCCGGTTTCCTCCCACATTCCAAAGACATGCGTGTTAGGTTAATTGGTGTTTCCAAAGTGCTCGAGAGTGTGATTGTATGAGCCCTATGATGGCTTGGCACCCTGTCTAGAGTTGTTCCTGCCTTGTGCTTTATGCTGCCGGCTAGGCACAAGCTCTCCTGCATCCCTGACCTGAATAAGCGGATGAGACAATCAATGAATGAATGAATAATAATACAACAGTTTGTGTGTTATTAGTTTAGACTGAATATCTTTTGTCTACATGAAGACTTGAAGCTCAGACCATGTTTTGTGTGTAATTAATGGAATAACCTTACTAAAGTCAAAGGATTTCCACACTTGTTTTCCCCTTACAACTATACATGCATACCTCTTTAAATCGATGCAGTGCTTTCACACTTTTCAAGGCCTTGTGTAGTTACATCCACACTCAATTAATCCTGGATAAATGAGCTCCAAAGTCGACATGCAATTGCTTAACTAATCCACTGCACACTTTTAATGGGATAGCTATAAAGAGTAAACAGGTCAAATGAATTAGTTTCCATAGATATACTCGAGCTGTAGCCAGTGATTACTGGAGGAAGCACTTAGAGAGGTAGAGAGTAAGGGGGGGTTGTAATTAGATTGGTTTGGCATTTGTTTGTTCGTTTATTGGTTTGTTTGTGGTCGTGTGCTGGCGCTCTGCCCGGTCCTTACACCGCTCCAGTCATCGAGCGTGCTCAGTCTGGTTCCGCATTCCCTCCTTGTAACTACCTTCCTCATGGTCTGTCCAGTTTTAATTAGAAGGTGCATGTCTTGTTAGCATTTCAACATTCAATTAAGGAAGCACTGGGGCGCGTGTAAAATCTCCTATTCCTCTCCCTTGTTACCGCTCCCCCTCTTTTTTTCCCCCTCGGTCTCATTTATTTTGCCTTGACTTTATTGTCTCTGCACCTACATTTGCACACTCACTCCTTCTGCCCTGTGTAGATAAACCTTGCCAGTGGTAAAGTGTGCCTAATGAAGGCCATTTTTCAATGGTAGAAGCCACGGTGCAAACGAATGCTCATTCACTGCATGTAATGGCCGTCATTATCACTATAGAGTAGACCTGTGGACTTTAGATTAGGTTAAAGGCTATAAGTGGCTACACAAAAACAGGCATGGGTACGTGCTTGCAGAAGTGCATGTTGTATTCGGTGTTGCTATGTGCCATGTGTTAATTGTAATGAGACATGGTTTGACTGGGGCTGTAGTAAAGGTACTGGACTTTTGAACAAAACGTAGAACATGCAAGTGACAAGCTTACATGGATAGATGGACCCTTGAGCAAGGCTCTTACTCCTCCATTGCTTGGATTGGACCTTGTAAGATTGTATCTGTTCTAATCCACTCTGTTTAAGGGCGTCTGCCAAATCCTGTAAATGTAACTGAGAAGCGGTTTGTTCATCCCCTTCACAGAAGGCTCCAGGCTGGAGAAGAGAGAGATCAAATGTCCCACTCCAGGCTGTGATGGCACAGGGCATGTGACCGGACTGTATCCTCACCACCGTAGTTTGTCTGGTTGCCCTCACAAAGACAGGATCCCCCCAGAGAGTAAGTTAACATCACACACACATAGAGAGAATTACCTAATATTTTTATAATGACTATAAGTTGTAGTCACTTATTAAGAAGTGTATATATGCAATGTAATGCAATTTTAGACCACTTTAATTCATAGTTCCTTAAATAGAAAGTGGCACACAGTAAATTTGTACCATTTTACATGACTCATACAATCCTGTGAATGGATTAAGTCAGGGAGTGGGATTAAATGGGATCCAATCACATCACCCTTGATTTTTCAGGAGATGAGGGTTAGACTTTCAATATTCATTCCACACACTGAAAATAAGTGCAGTGCTTTATTTACTAGGAGATCTACTTCTTTTGGCCTTCGTTTAAGGAAATGTTTGACAGTGAGGCACGTAATGTAATATTTTCCTTGATACACTAAATCCTTCAGACTTAAGTAGATAGAAATATGAAAAAATTATAAAATAATTTGTAATGCTCGTTTCCAAGCAAGTCCTTCCAGCCAGGTCAGGCTTCACATAGTTGTTTTTTCAGTTGGTTGTATCTGAGGAGGGGGAGGCCAGTTAGTGAACTATTCCCAGGCACTGCAACAGCAGTCCCTACCCAACCCTGCAATGGACTGGTATCCCATCCAGGGCAGACTTGTCAGAGCACTTATGACCATATACATATCAGGGATCTCAGGATTGCAGGGTGTGTGCTCTATTAATACATCTCTATTAGAACTGACCAATAATGGGAACCAACAAACAAAGGCTGGGATCGTTCAAGGTCTTCTAAACTCAAATTAATATCACTTATCTGCTTTCTTTTCCTTCTTCAACTAAAACTCGTTATAAATTGTGGTTTATATAAATTACTTCCTCTGACCTTTCTTACCCTGACCCTCAAACTTAAATGCTCCTTTCACTTTTCTAACTTCACTTCTGCTATTTACTCACTATGTTTTTCACTTTACTCAGATCATTTTCTGTGATTAGGGCTTCTGTTTTTTCAAGTTCCCTTCTTTTTTTCCTGCTTTCTCCTTTTTTGTGCCAAACACACAAAATCAACAACCTATTACTAATGACCAACAGTGCCTTAAAAAAGACACAGCTCTGAACAGTGGCATCGTTCAGCCTTATATGCTTTCACAGGCAGGTATTAATCGTTGGGACTGTTTAGCCCCAGAGCGCTCTAGGAAACATGGTCTCAAACTCATGACAAATCATCTTCGCTGGTCAGTGGCAGAGGCTGTGTCCCATTTCAGGGGCTGCATCCTTCGGAGACTGCATGGCCACAAACACACCCCCTTACAACAATGTTTTTTGTTATAAATAAAAGCATAACAATTTGAGTGAAAAGATGATGAGTTTGATCAATTTCAGAATGTATTAGTGTTATGTATATGACCCCATTTGGCCGTTGCGGTCAAGCTGGCATGGGCTCCACAAAATCTCATGATCCATGTTATCCAGCATGAGTTCACAATATTCCAAAGAGCATATTCTAATGCTACTGAATGATTCACATTCTCTGTCTTCAAGTGCCCCCACGAATGCTCGACAGGATTTAGTTCAGGTGACTATGGTCAAAAGCCCATGACATTCAGCACTCCTTGATCTTTTCTGGTCTTCTATTAGTTGTTGCAAAGCTTTGATGTGTGATTTGGGTCATTATTCTGTTTCACATTGATCTATACAAGCATTTTCACTAATGGTCTCAGACCCCCACTTTTTATACCCTATATGTAGTGACTTGCCGTGGAAGAACACTTCTAAACATTATACAAATGCATAATACTGTATTTATAAGTAACTACTGTAAGTAATGCCCAGACATTCTATAATATTCCCTTTATTATATTCTCCATAATAACACCCAATACATTTATAGTCTAGATGTATAAGGGTGAGAGATATTGAATAGCTTTTAAATAGAGATCTAGAAGTTATTTCTGCGTCATTCCCTTTGTGTTCCAGCTTAAAATTTAATCCCACATTCTCCATCTTATAGAAACAGCAAGGTGAATATACAGAAGATTTACATAACGAATGTTCTGTATTGGTTCTGTTCTCTGTGTGCAGTCCTAGCCATGCATGAAAATGTCCTGAAATGTCCTACACCTGGCTGCACAGGGCAAGGCCATGTCAACAGTAACCGCAACACACACCGCAGGTACTGCACCTCCCATAACTCACACACATTCACATACCTTAAACATGCTCATGCTCATTGACCATGAATATGCTCTCAGTTTATCAGGATGTCCAATTGCTGCTGCTGAAAAGCTTTCCAAGAGCCATGACAAGCAGCAGCTGTTACAGCCTATGACTGAGCCTAAAGGCAGCCCGAACCAGGACAGGGTTCTCAGGTAAGTGACAAGCTCTGGCTAAACCTCTTATAATATTTTTTATTTCGTTTTATATGGTTGTCAGAACATAGGAAGCACAATTGAAGGCCATCAGCAGTATTACTATACAACTAGATCCATTTGCATGTTATAGGTAAATGTAGGGGTGGGCAATATGGCAATATTTTATCTTGGCATGATAAATTTTGTTATGGGGACAGACGATCTGGTTTTCTGAGCAGATAGAGGACATAATCAGTGCTTAAAGAACACTGACCAAGAGCATGTTTCATTATAAAGAGTCTAATTAGTCTTAGTCTGATTAGCATTTTGAATAAAAATCACTTTACGTAATATACAGTGGTGTGAAACATTTTTTTGCCCCATTTCTGATTTCCTATTATTTTGCATGTTTGTCACACTTAAGTGTTTCGGAACATCAAACCAATTTAAATACTAGTCAAAGACAACACAGATAAGCACAAAATGCAGTTTTTAAGTGAAGGTGTTTATTATTATGGGAGAAAAAAAATCCAAACCTACATGGCTCTGTGTGAAAAAGTGATTGCCCCTTAAACCTAATAACTGGTTGGGCCACCCTTAGCAGCAACAACTGCAACCAAGTGTTTGTGATAACTTTGAGTCTTTTACAGCGCCGTGGAAGAATTTCTGAGGCAAGTGAGGCCTGCAGTTCTTTGGATGTTTTTGTGGGGTCTTTTGTGACCTCTTGGATGAGTCGTTGCTGCGCTCTTGGGGTAATTTTGGTCGGCCGGCCACTGCTGGGAAGGTTCACCACTGTTCCATATCTTTGCCATTTGTGGATAATGGCTCTCGATGTGGTTCACTGGAGTCAGTTACTTTCTTACTCAGTTGTTCCTGAATTTCATTGGATCTCAGCATTATGTGTAGCTTTTAAGGATCGTTTGGTGTTCTTCACTTTGTCAGGCAGGTCTTATTTAAGTGTCCAGATTGAGAACAGGTGTGGCAATAATCAGGCCTGGGTGTGGCTAGAGACAGTGAACTCAGGTGTGATAAACCGTAGTTATGTTTTAACAGGGGGTTAGGACAATCACTTTTTCACACAGGGCCATGTAGGTTTGAATTTTTTCTCCCTTAATAATAAACACCTTCATTTAAAAACTGCATTTTGTGTTTACTTGTGTTGTCTTTGACTAATATTTAAATTGGTTTGATGTTCCAAAACACTTAAGTGTGACAAACATGCAAAAAAATAGGAAATCAGGAAGAGGGCTTTCTCACACCACTGTAGCAATTATTTGAATATTATAGTATAGATAATATTTGAATAGCAGTTTTTATGAATCTGTTGCTACTGGTGCATTTTGTCCGTGATCACATGCATCTTGAAAATGTCTTTGAATAATTGTGATATAATATTTTTACCATATCGCCCACCCCCTGGTAAATGTGTTTGATATCTATATTATCAAAATCAAACGTCAGTACCTATATGACTATAAACTAAATGTTTTCAGATACAGAGGCTATTTTAACAAAGATCAGTGTTTGCGCTGCACTAGATGTGAAACTGTGAAATCTTTATTGTACAGCATGAATGATTTATGAGTTTACTTCAACATTGATTACAGGCATTACGAATAAATGTACAGAACAAACCATAAGTGGTACCAAGTTTGCATCCAAAAAAAAACCTGAATTAGTTTTATTTGTCCTAGCAACTAGAAAATTTGCCTGATCCTGTGTCATGCCATGTTTGGTTAATAGACCTGTTAATCAAAGGATCCATCCCAGTTATTACTGCATGATTGGTGGATTCTTTATCAAATTCTAACCTTTTCTGTGCCCTTCTAATAAGGAACGGCTTTGCATATCATGCCCAGTTCACACCATCCCCAAAGCACTAATTATGCTCCAGATAAGCTAATTAATGGACTTACAGAACATGCAGTATGAGAAAATAATTACTTTCCTCCAGGAAGCACGTCTGTTGCCAGACAAAGCAATGTGGATTCCTGACACAATAGATGGAGCCTTCTCTTACTGGTATGATTATAATTTAAATGGGCATCAGTGTGGTGAGAGAACCCATTAGGAGAAGACATTGAGGTCACCATTATGCCACCTTGCTCTAATGGGTGCGCAGCAGCCCACACTCGAGATTATCTTGGATAATAACTCTCATCCTTTGCGTGCCTTCTAAGCTAAACAAAGCTTCTTCACAGACTGAGAGAATAGCAGTGCTGGAAGAGGAATGTGTGAAATTATGCTTATCTGTAGCGGGAAGGCTTTATAAACAAGAACTCTTATGGCAGTGTCTCTTCTCATACCAAAATGCTATGACTGAAATACACTCACTATCCCAATTAGTCCCACTCGTTTCAAACAATTTCTCTCAATCCAAACAGTCTCTGTCCATCGCAAAAATCTATCTCAATCCCAACATCCTCACTTAAGTCAACCAGACTCTGTAGATCTCCGCAGCCTCTCTCAATAACAAAAGTCACCTTCAGCCCAAACAGTCTCTCCCAATCAAAGTAGTCTCTCTCAATTGCAAATAATCTCTCTCAATCTCAACAGTTACTGTCAGTCCAAGTAGTCTTTCTGAATCCCAGCAGTCTGTCTCAATTAATAGCCTCTGTCAGTCTAAAGTCTCTCTCAATGCTAGCAGTCTGATTTGACTCAGTTTCTCTCAATCCAAACAGTTTCCAGAATCCAAACGCTCTACCAAATTCCAATAGTGTAAATGTTAGCAGTCTATCTCAATCCCAATAGTGTATCATGATCCCAGTAGCCTTTCTTAATCCCAGTAGTCTCCTGCAATCCAAATACAGGTAGTCCCCGTTTTATGATGAGGATACCTTCCATCATAAGTTGAATTTATTGTCAACCAAACAGTCTAACATATATATATATATATATATATATATATATATATATATATATTAAACAGAATGATGTCTAAGTCTAGCAAACCAAAATGTACTGTCCTCATATGGGGACACAAGGTCTCAGGAAGTTACACTGGTTTAAATAGCAGGAATACTTCAGTACTTAGCAGGGGTAGAAATGACTACGCACCTATAAAGGCAGTTTAAAGTAATGATGGAAAAATAAGTTGAAAAAAGCAAAACATAGCCAAACAGTTTTCGTTTCCCCTTGGCTGTGTTAAACTAATGCAACTTTTATTTCATGAGGTGTGCATCCTCATTTTTCATGTGAGCCAACAAACTAAGGCTGGGATTGTTCAAGTTCTCCCAGCCTCAAATTAACATCAGTTTTCGGCTTTCACAATAGTTTTGGTGATAGTTTTATTCACAAATCCATTCTTTCTGATAACTCTGAATGAAATATTTGTATGAAAATGTGCCAAACTGTAGGTGTAAGTCATAAAGGATGCTAATGATAGCTCTCTATACAGTATATTTTTTTGTCATCAGTTTCCATCCCATCATACTTGATACTCTTTCTGTACAGACCAATGTGTTTCGTGAAGCAGCTAGAGGTACCTCAGTGTGGCAGCTATAGAGCCAGCATGGTGCCCAGCACACCTCGCGCTAATCTGGCTAAAGAGCTGGAGAAGTACTCCAAAGTCTCCTTTGATTATGCAAGCTTTGACGTGCAGGTGTTTGGCAAGCGCATGCTGGCCCCAAAGATACACCCCAGTGAAACCTCACCCAAAGCCTTCAAAAGTAAGTGTAATTAAGTCCAAAGTCTTCACAGAGCTCCTACAAAATGAAGGTAGCAATGCTAATAATTTGTGTGTTTGTCTCCAGCCAAACCTCTATTTCCCAGGACTTCTCCTCACAGTCCCAGCATGCAAAGCACGTATGGAAAGAGCTCGTGCGCAGCTCATGATTACTCCCACGATGCCGAGGCCGCACACATGGCTGCCACGGCCATACTGAACCTGTCCACTCGATGCTGGGAGAGGCCCGAGAACCTCAGCACCAAGCACCAGGACAAGGTCTGGATCACACACTGATTTCACACATACACTCATCGACCACTTTATTAGCTACACCTCCTTACCACATAGATGCACTTTGTAATTCTACAATTACAGACTGTAGTCCATCTGTTTCTTTACGTCCTTTGTAGTCCCCTTTACTCTGTTCTCTAATGGTCAGGACCCCCACAGATCAGGTACTATTTGGGTGGTGGATCATTCTCAGCACTGCAGTGATGATGTGATGCAGTGAGGACACTGATGTGGTGGTGGTGTGTTAGTGTGTGTTGTGCTGGTATGATCAGACACAGCAGTGTTGCTGTGGTTTTTAAACACCTCAGTGTCAGTGTTGGACTGAAAATCACCACCTATCAAAAATATTCAGCCATTAGCATCCTGTAGGCAAAGTCCAGTGAGCACTGATGAAGGATTTGAGGATGACTAACACAAACTCTGCAACAACAGATGAGCTGTGTCTGACTTTACATCTACCAGGTAGAGCAATATGGTAGATGTGTCTAACAGAGTGCCAAGTTAACACAGTTTTTAAAAACGCCAGCAGTGCTGCTGTTTCCGATCCACTCATACCAGCACAACACACACTAACACACCACCAATGCGTCAGTGTCACTGCCGTGCTGAGAATGATCCACCACCCAAATAGTACCTGATCTGTGGGGGTCCTGACCATTAGAGACCAGAGTAAAGGGGACTAACAAAGTATTTAGGGAAACAGGTGGACTACAGTCTGTAATTGGAGAACTACAATTGCTTCTATATGGAAAGTGGAACTGATACAATGGGAAACAAGTGTAGAAAGCGGGAGGTGTACCTAATAAAGTGATCGGTGAGTGTATTTTACTATTTATGTCAGTGGATCCCAACCTTTTTTCTTTGGAGCCCCTCCACTAGTATCTAAAGAAAAACTGTGCCCTCCAACACAAATTATAGCCTTTTTTTCGCTTTTCTCTTGGTTTCCTCTTATAGCTTTTTGTTACTTTGTTTTCCATTTTGGCACCTTTTTCTTTTCAAAAAATCAAACAGAACCTGGGTGTTTCACTTTTAACATCCCAACAGAGAAGACCTGTACTCACACTTCCTTACAAAAGAATAATAATGATTCATTATGAGTGATTGTATTTCGACAAACTCAGAACACCTCAGAGCATTCAAAGGTCCCTCTGTGATATTTGGGAACCATGGCTCTATGTGATAGTAGTGAAAGGATTGTTGGATATATTACAGTGTGTCTGCGTGAGGGGGGGCAAAAAGAGGGCATTCGATATCAGTTTCATAAATGTGGCATAAGTCAGAGTGATATGCTTTCTGAGGCTGGATGGTGGGTGCTGTTGAGGCCTGGTTGCATCACCTCTCCTCCTTTTCTTTCATCCATTTCTAGTTCTATCCTTAAGTGGGTACGTTACGATTTCCCTGGATTGCCAAAAACCAGGCTGTTTGTTATTTCTCAAGAAAGAATGAAATGTAGGACATTGATTATTGTACAGTGTAGCCAAACAGACTAAACTGACTACTTCCCTTTATCCTGTTTCCATCCCTTTCTTTTTTTGTCACTTCCCCGTCATACTGTTTATATTGTAATTGTCTAAGCCCTCTTTCTGATATTGTGATGCTTTTTTTATAAAAAGCTTTTCTCTACAGAATAAAGGGGAGTGATCGCTTCATCTTTTTTTCGATTAGCTGCCATGTCTTTAGTACAGGCGGATAAAAGGGGAAGATTAATGGGCTGAGAGGCCGAGCGGCTTTAATCAGGGCACCGTCGCTCCAGAACACTGGCTCCTTAACGCTGAGCTTTCAGCACTCTATTGAAAGTACACACACCTCCACTCTACTGAATAGCTTACCCTCTGCGTGCACTCCATAGATGTGTTTGAATTATTTACATTATGAATCGAATAGCGTGCTGGTTACGGACTTGATGTCATTCCCTTAATTATATTCTCATTCAGACACACTTTATATCACCCTAATGACTTTAACAACAGTTTTTAATCTCTGTCTCCTCTAGGACATGGAGATCGAGGTGGATGAGAATGGAACTCTGGACCTGAGCATGAAGAAGCCCATAAAGAGAGAAATGGGCCCTGTGAACACCAGCCCAGGAATGCGCTCGCCTGCCCTCTCTTCATCATCCTCATCCTCCGGGCACCATGGCAACAGTGCCATCTCACCCCACTTACAAGCCTACAAGCAGGAGGAGTGGGAGGGGCCTCTGGACTACACCAAACCCAATCGGCAGAGGGAAGAGGAGCTGGAAGAGGTGAGACTTTTCAAAAAAGTCAGTTAATATAGTTAATGGATAGGCAAGCCTTTTGTGCCTTTTATAATACATTCAGGTTCTTTAAACGTGCTAATCAATTTTACCATTTTGACAATCTAATATATTGTGTCCACTCATTAATAGTTAAGTTTTTTACTTTACTTCAACTACTTGTTAATGCAAGTATCAGCCAATCACATGGCAGCAACTCAGTGCATTTAGGCATCTAGACATGGTCAAGATGACCTGCCGAAGTTCAAACCAAGCATCAGAATATGGAAAAATTATGACTTAAGTGACTCTGAATGTAGCATGGTTGTTAGTCTGTGCATTTCAGAAACTTACCAATAGTAACTTACCAAATTAATGTTAATATTTTACCTACAGACAAAAATGTCTCTCTATGTATATATACAGTACAAGTACAGCGGTACCTTGGCTTGTCAAGGAGCAAAAATTAGGAGTACCGAGGAAATTTTTAATCATCCCCATAAGGCATGATGTCAATTGAATTACTCTGTTCTAGACCCCCCAAAAATCCATACTGTATAAGGCATTATATGTGTTAATGGAGTGGTATTGTACAGGTGCTCCCTGATTTATGATGGAGATATGTTCCGACAAATCCATCATAAGTATGTATCATGACTTGAGGAGTTTACTATAATCTACACTGTGTCATAGCTGAGCCTATTACACATTAACACTTACATTAACCTAAAATGATTAACACAACCTAATTTTTTAATAATGTGTTATAAATCTCTTGTAATTTAGTGAGTAATGGATTGAAAGTGAAAAGAAAAACACTTATTCTATTGGTGAACTCCTGGCACTAGCATAGCTGATAATGCTAACTTCAGAATGAGAGCCCAAAGGTTTCAGTTCCTTTTGGTTGGCTGTCATTACTAACCTTTTTAGGATCCGTGGGGACTGATTTGCACTAAGAATACAGTACTGTACAGGTAAAAATAAAGAAAAACAGAACAAAATGCAGATCTGCACTGATTGAGAGCTGTTGTGACTCTGAATCACTGTGTACTGAATTGTGAATCATGACTCGAGTTTCGGCTGAAACGAGTAGCATGGCTTGACTCATACACATTTAAGTACTGAGCAAGCGACGAGAACTGAGACAAATTATTCTAGTCAAAATGCATCAACAAGTTCTGAGGTGGTTTAGAACTGAGGTACCACGGTACATAGATAAATACTACTTTTTCTGCTTTTTATCATTAATAGTTCTGATTGGTTTCTCTGTTCAACAAGGTAATATGCGACTGTTGTGTAATTGTGTGCTTCTGCAGATTGATCACACAGCCCAGTCTTTTGCCTCCTCTGACCCTGAGGACTGTGACATGATGCAAGACTGCACCGAGGACAGGAAGTACCCTGGAGATGTCACCAGTCCCAGCTTCAAAGTCAAGTTCCAGCCTAAGGAGTGCAAGAAAGAGCTCCTTATGTGAGTGGCTTTGTACTGCTTTGTACTGCTATACTGCTTTTACATGCTTTGTCTTTCTGTGAGTAAAACTTGCTCATCAAACAATTGGCAATTGGGCGAAGAAACCAATACTGAAGATGCTACTATTTTGATTGTTTCTTCTAAATAGTACAATGGGGTTTTTTTTCATTACAAATCATATAATCACCATAACAGCTTGAGTGAATGAATCTTTGAGAAAAATCTTTTGATAAATTTCAAAATCATTTTAGTATTTGGTATGTTCCCCCTTTGTAGTAATTGTACTGTATGTGCAATAACGTGCCATAAGTTTCTGCAAAATCTAATGATCCATGTAATCCTGCATGATCTCACAATATTCCAAAGAGCATCTTATGAGGTTACTGAATGTTTGTCTTCAAGGACCCCAAAATGCTCTGTGGGATTTAGATCAGGCTACTGTGAAGGAAAGTCAATCACAGTCAACACTCCTTGATCTTTTTCAGTCTTAAAGTAGTTGTTGCAAAGCTTGGAGGTGTGTTTTGAGTCCTGCTGCAGTATGAATCCACCACAAAGATCCAAATAAGTATTTTCACTAGTGCTCTCAGGTTTTTTGACCCCCACTGTGTATGGGGCAAGTTGTTTGTATTTATCCCACTTCTAATTGTAAATTGATATACCTTTCTTGCACTCAGTCTGGTGTTCTATTGCTCTGTGTAGGTGTCCCACTCCTGGCTGTGACGGCAGCGGCCACATTACTGGAAACTATGCATCTCACCGCAGGTAGGGTGTGCTGAGGAACACGTCATCTTTCCATCGTCTCACTTTTCTACTCCCTCTATTGGCTGGCAAAGCAAAATGCACAATTCATGGGAATTTGAACAAGAGATATGGACTTGGATCATGAACTTAAACCTTAATAATCTTTCATGTGGGTTGCTTAGTGTGAATTAATCCTTCATAACCTTCCCTGTGGGTTGCTTAGTGTGAATTCTTCTGAATTTGTGTAAATGTTGGCCTGCTTGCTGGCACCTGATTCCCTCAGTAGTGTGAAGAAAAGACAGATTTTTCATGCTTCCTTCCTGCTTGTTTTCTACTTCTGCTACTGACACGGGGTGTTCTGGGTTCTTCTGTCCTCTGTTTCCCTTCTTCTGCCTCTCAGTCTGTCTGGGTGTCCTCTTGCTGATAAAAGTCTTCGCTCCCTCATGGCAGCCCATGCGACTGAACTCAAGTATGTGTCCTACTCCTGCTTCCCTTCTTTCTGTGTGCTACAAGACAGTATGCTGATTACTGCAATATTACTATAATATTTAGATTGTTGTGCAACTGATGTTCTGATTTAACTTGGCCTTTTTCTCAGCATGATTGGAAACGATACAATAGTGTTATAATTCTTTCTGAAAATGGTGTTCTTTTCAGTGCTTGATCTACAGTGATTAACACATAATGTATCGATATCTTATACTAATCGCAATCATCTTTGGAATTTTACCTTGTTGTCTTAGGTGCCCCACCCCAGGGTGTGATGGCTCTGGTCACATCACCGGTAACTACGCTTCACACCGAAGGTAAAGCTCATCCAGCATAACCTCATGCACACTTTCTTTCATACTCACATATGCAGTATGTAGCAGGACAGAGTAGTTTAGCGTGAGCTAGAGTAGCTTAGAGCAGGATTCACACATTCACTACACATGCAGTATTGCCTTTGGATGGACAATGATTGTTACTCTACTCTGTTATCTACTAAATCTTCCGTTACTGTTATTTGAATTTGGCTGTTTTATTTTATAATTTACTTCATGGCCAGTTTAACTGGTATTGCTTTCTGGTTCCTCTCTTTATGGGCTTCACACTCTCTATTTTCAGTTTGTCTGGGTGTCCCCGTGCCAAGAAAAGTGGAATCAAAACAACACCCACCAAGGATGACAAGGAGGACTCCGAGCTCATAAAGTGTGTACCACACAGAAAGACTTTTTTTACTTTTAAAACAATGTGTCAGGTTGGATAGGTCAAGTTGTCAAGGTGGATAGGTCCTATCACAATTGTTGGCAACCCTTGTAAAGATGAATAAAATAGTTTAAAGAAATTCAAAAAGAATTAATTGTCTGTATCTCCCATTAAGAAATAATTACCTCCAAAACTACATGTGCCACAATTATTGGCACCTCTAGAAATACTTAGAAAAAAAATGTAAGTCAAATGTTTTTTCCACTCAGATTTTACACTATTAGGTTGGTCAGAGTGTCTATGAACTTTCCTCCAAGTTTCTGTTTCGCTTAAGTATATACAGTGCTGTGCAAAAGTCTTAGGCTTAGATTTGTTCTTTTAGCAAAGGTATAGTGACCATATATCCTTGGTTATATCCAAAAATGTCAAACTTGGATTTGTCATTCCATAATACTCTTTTCCACTGATCTTCATTCCAATCTTTGTGAGCTTTAGCCTATCTTAGCCTTTTCACCCTGTTCCCCTTCTGAAAAGTGTGGCTACTCTTCCAAAAAGACCAGATGCTTCTATTGGAGTGGTCACATTAAATATTTTCCAGTGTAACCTATAGAAGTTGTTTTTATTATTATTTCCAATTGTATTTTCTGGTTGAATTCTAGTAAAGAGACTGAGAAGTAATTATATATGGGCATTATACCATTGCTAAACCGTATATCTAATCTAATGTTGACCTAAGACTTTTGTCAAGACTTTTTTGAAAAACAGAGGTTGTACACAGTATTAAATTCAGGGGTGCCAGTAATTGTGGCACACTCAATGTTATGTTTAAAAATTTAACTTTCAGAAAGGTTGGATTTTTCTAATTTTTGTCAGAGTGAGATTAAGCTAATTCACCACATTTCTTATAACTCCTTTTACTCATCTTTACCAGGCGTGCCAATAATAGTAGAGGGGACTGTAAAACTGAGATTCATCCTGGTGACTGAAGTTATGACTGACAATCATTTTATTGTAGTGCACTATAGCCTAATGCAGTTTAGACAAGCTTTGCGCTTCAGTACAAGGGAGTAGATTTTGGTTTACAACTTGCTTCTATAATACTAATACATATGAATGCTGAACCGCTCAATGGTACAGAAATGTAAAGAAATAATATAAACATGGAGAAAGTATTGTGCTCCCAACACTTGATTAGAATCCACATTGCATCGTATTGATAAAGGCAGCTCAAAGGTCCAAACTGAATGTAACTGAAGCGAGGATGAAAAGTTGATATTTCTGAACACATTAAATCTATTTCTGTAAAAGTCCCAGCTTTCATAAACTCTTCATTCAATTTCCACTTTTGCATCTTCCACAATATTCTCATTCTCTTCCAATACTCAGGTGCCCAGTGCCAGGCTGTGATAGTTTGGGTCATATCAGTGGGAAGTATGCGACCCATCGCAGTGCATATGGTTGCCCATTGGCTGCACGTCGCCAGAAGGAGGGCATGCTGAATGGCACACCTTTCTCTTGGAAGGCATTCAAGACAGAGGGACCCACCTGCCCCACGCCAGGCTGTGATGGATCAGGTCATGCCAATGGCAGCTTTCTTACCCACCGCAGGTATAATCCTACATAAATCTTCTGAAATAGACCAGTTAACTGTGCAATACAGACGGTATGACTATAATTTGATATAGGCTATTGTAATATTACACAACGATGAGACAAAGTGTTATGACCATTTGGCAACAACAATGGACCAATCAAATTAATATCCACATAAATGCCTGGACTAGCGGTTTCTTCCAGCATTATTCTTCGCTATATCTCAGAGTGCTTGTGTTCTCCACCCTACTATCTTTCCATTCCATTTGCTGCCAGTGCTCCCTCGTTTGCTTCGCCCCTCCTCCTGTTGGCTTTGTTAGACACTTTCTATGAACATCTGTTTGTCGAGACTACACCCTCCAAGTCCTCACCAACTTTCTTTCTCTCGGGTCGCTGATTCCAGTTTGTCTTTGAGGAAACCATTGTTTTTTTAAACATTTCAATCATTTTCTCACACATTTGTTGACCCACTGGAGACCTCTGCTGGCCATCTCTAGTCCGCAAGACTTAGGCCTTTTTTTGACAGCTGCTTTTGTACCAAAATCATCATTATAATTTACATTTACATTTTACAACAACAGCATTAGAGCAGACCCCTTAATCCAGAGCGACTTAAAATTGGTACACAATCTTACATCTAAGCATTGTGGGTTAAGGGCCTTTCTCAAGGACCCAACAGTGGCAGCTTGGCAGAGGTGGGATTTGAACCCTGGACCTTCTGGTCCAGAGTCCAGTACCTTATCTGCTAGGCTAACACAGTCCAAAAAAAATTACTTTTTGCAATGAAATAAAGGTCAAAAGAAATGTAATGAACTTTTTTTTCCCATATCGTCCCAACTTTTTCTGATTTGGGGTTTATTTTTAATTCAATTTTTAAGTCAATAAAATCACCTATACAGTGGAATTATTACAAGTGACATGCATTATGTATTCATTCATTGTTTGCTGCGCCCCCACCGCAATAGCAGACAAGGTAGCCTTTGTTGCCCTCACATATCAATCAGCCACTGGGTGCTTTAAACCCTGTCGTTCTTGGTTTGTCCTTCCTCTGGTTGCTGTCAGTAGGCACTAGCCACTGCTGACTGGGCCTTATTGTTTTGAATGTGTTCCGACCAAATCATGTGGCCATAATCATTTAGCCCTTGTCAAAGTTGTTCAGATCTTTACATCTGCTCATGTCCTAGCCATCCATAGCACTCAACTATGAGACCACCTTTTTGCTTCCACTCTATAGATCACTGACCTTTACATGTGTACTGTAGTTGTAACATGCTGACTTTGGTTCTTTATCCATTCTGTAATGGTCCACACTGTTTGGCTCATCTTGTATTTTTTAACATTAATTGGTTTTGGCCTTTTTTGTATTTTAATGTTGTATTCCAAAGATAAATTACCTGTTTTTTGTGTTTTTTTTTGCCTTCAGTCCTCTCCGGCTGTCCCCGAGCATCCTTTGGCAAAGAAAAAAGCCAAATTTCCTGAAGAGTATCTTAACAGCAAGTTCAAGGCCAGCGATGGTGCGAGCACTATATTGTCCTCATTACAGTATTCCATTGCTCTTTCAAGGTCATTGTCCATTTCCAGATATTCTCCAGATATGCTAATCCATTTATTGTCTTTGCAGTGCTGGATAACGACGAGGACATCAAGCAACTCAATAAAGAAATCAGTGAAATCAGTGAGTCCAACAATGAGATGGAGGCAGATATGGTCAACCTACAAACCCAGGTTAGCTCCTAATCACTTTACTGTTACTACTTTTACAAATTCTTTTCCTTCATGTAGCACAATATGAGCTACAATAAAAACAAATTAATATTCAGTGGTACCTTGGTTCTCGTTGTTTATTCATTCCAGAAGGCTTGTTGAGAACCGAAAACAATGGAATTTTTCCCATAAGGAATAATGTAAATTGAATTAACCCATGCCAGACCCCCAGAAAATCCACACTGTATAAGGCATTATATGCATTAATGGAGTTGCATTGTACAGGTCCTCCTTGATCCTTATGGGGATATGTTCCGACAAATCCATCATAAGTTAAATGTATTTTGAACTGGGTAGTTTAACGAGTGTTTGGTAGAGCGGTTACTGTTACTGTAAGTTACTGTTTAAAACACTTACATTAACCTACAGATGACCAAAATCATTAAGACAAAGCTTATTTTATAATAGTGTTGAAAAATCCCATGTAATTTAGTGAGTAATGGGTTGAAAGTGAAAGCACTTTATTCTATTGATGAGCTCGTCAGCACTGTAGATGATGAAATCCCTAAATTCCTTGCAATTAAGAAACGTTGTTCTTAAACTGCAGTTGTTCACAAAGTGGTGAACCTCGGCCCATCCTTGCTTGTGAACGACTGATCCTTTCGGGGATGCTCCTTTTATACCCAATCCTGACACTCACCTGTTTCCAATTAACCTGTTCACCTGTGGAATGTTCCAAACAGGTGTTTTCTGGGCATTCCTCAACTTTCCCAGTCTTTTGTTGCCCCGTCCCAACTGTTTTGGAACGTGTTGCAGGCATCAAATTCAAAATGAGTGAATATTTGCAAAAAAACAAATCGTTTATCCGTTTGAACATTAAATATCTTGTCTTTGTAGTCTATTCAACTGAATATGTGTTGAAAAGGGTTTGCAAATCACCGTATTCTGTTTTTACACAACGTCCCAACTTCATTGGAATTGGGGTTGTAAATATACACGATAAACACAGCGCAGAACTTCATTGGGAAAGAGCTATTGTGAGACTGAACCATGAATTGTGAATCGAGTTTTGGCTGAAATGAGTTGCTCTGCTCGACTCATACAAGTTTAAGCAAGTGTGCCGAGTACCGAGCAAATGTCGAGAACCGAGAGAATTTTCCTAGTCAAAATACGTCAAGAATCGAATTTGACAAGTTCCGAGGTGGTCGAGAACCGAGGTACAACTGTATATTGAGTAATTATTTGCGATGGGACCTGGAGGTCATGATCTTTTATCATGTGCTGTGGTTTACTCAGATTTCGTCCATGGAAAGGAACCTGAAGAACATCGAGCACGAGAATAAGATCATTGAAGAGCAGAATGAAGCACTGTTTATGGAGCTGTCAGGACTTAGTCAAGCCCTGATACGCAGCCTAGCCAATATCCGTCTGCCACATATGGTGAGTTTTAGCGCACACACACGCACCATACACGGCATACGCCACACACGCAAACACACAGCATGAGTTGTAGTGGAACAATCTGCCACAACTTCTGTTACTGTTTTCCCTAGTTCCTTTTCCATTGATGTCAGTTTGCTTCAGTTCACAGTATCCCGTGTAAAGTCATGGTCACTCTGGAAAAGCATCCTACAGATCTACCTGGGGCTGGGACTTTGAAGATGGAAATAGTCCAGCAATTTCACCAAAACTTAGCATTTTAGCAGGGTCCAGCTGGCAGTTTGATTAATTTCTCGCCAGCTTCATAAAAGCAATTTGGCTTTTTGAAATTGGCTCTCAGATGGTGCCAGAGCTCGTTTTAAACAGGGTTAAAACATGAATGTTTTAAACTTTAAAACCTTTAGCAATTACTTTGGAAACCCGAGTCAAGTACTGTCCAAAAGTCTTAGGCCACCATTACATTTGGTATTTTATCAATTATATAATGACCGTATATAACATATTGTGGGCGATTTCACCCACATATTTCAAATTGGGATTCGCCATTCCATAATAATCTTTCCCACTAATCTTCATCTTTGTAGCATATCTTAGCTTTTGCACCCTGTTCCCATTTCAAAAAATTGGTTTCTTGGCTGCTACACCTTCCAAAAAGACCATTCCTGATTAAGCTTCTTTGGACTGTAGAAGGGTCAATTGCCAGATACTGCTGTTGCTCATGTGTAAGGGGAGGTCACACTAAATACTTGGCACTGTAGCCTATAGAGGCTGTTTTATCTGATTTCTTTAGAGTTTTCTCTGCTACATACAGTAACTTATATTATATAGTTGTATTCTTATAAAGATAGTGAGAAATACTGTGGTCAAAAGTATTTTTCTGTTAATGTGGCCATTAAGTGTATACTATGTTGACTGACTAGGAGTCAGATTCATAGGTCTGGAGCCTAACCCCTAGTTGAAGTCTTAGGCCACCATTAGATTAGATATACCATTATACCATTGATACCACAATGATATACCTAATCTAATGGTGGCCTAAAACTTCAGGGTTAGGCTCCAGACCCACTCCTCTCTATGAACCTGACTCCTTTGAGTGGAACAGGTGCAGCTTTGTTACTATATTTTAAGCATAGTATGCACTTAATAGCTACATTAACCGACTGTTTTTGACCACAGTGCCCTATCAGCTGGATATTGGCTTGATAATCCGAGATACCACTGTACAGCCTGCAGTTAGAAAGGCTATTAATAAGTTTTTCAATGACCTCATATGCCGTACGTGCTCTACGTGTCAGATGTTGATTCACATACACACTAACACGCATTAGCACACATAACCTGTCTCACATCCTGGGCTCCAATTTCCTCTCTCACTTTGACTCACAGCAGGAACCGATCACAGAGCAGAATTTCGAGAACTACGTGAGTACTTTGACTGACATGTATACCAATAAAGACTGCTACCAGAATCCTGAGAACAAGGCACTGCTGGAGACCATCAACCAGGCAGTGAAAGGCATTAAGGTGTGACTCTGCCTGAGGCAACGCCCCATAGAGGCATGGAAGTAAATGCATGTGTGTAGAAGCAAAGAACTTGCATACAAATGATTACACACTCCAAAAGGGGGCATTCAGGTGGGTTTGAGCAAGAGCCTTCATCCCAGGGAGCATGCTGTGACAAGAGAAGAAATAAATATGTAATATAAATATTCATATAAAAACCAAAATCCACAGCAGAGGAGGAAAAGAAAAGGAGCAAATCCTTCTGTTTGTTCAGTCAGAGGGAGCCAAAAGAGAAGCCTGTTCCTGCTTATGTTCTTTATGTTTCCGCTAAATGGAAAGGGTGTTTTGCATGCTTTTGAGAGGAGCGCAGTGGGTGAAGAGGAGAATGTGCACTTCAGCACTGAGCTCTTTGGATCAAATTGTTCTTGCGGAGTGCATTGCAGACTGTTGGGGTCTTATAATGGCAGATGCAGCACCCCTGATACTGAATGACCATGGTTTCAGACTGTTGAGACCGATAGGCCTTGCTCTGATGGTCTGAGGGAGGGTGGCTACCTGTATAAACAAACCTGTGAAAATAGAAACTGAAATGACGAAGCTGTGCGCGACTCAAACCTTAACTTAAAACCAGAACACATGCCTCCAAATGCAGCCGTTATATTTATGAATATATTTAATGCTATTTTATTATTAGCGCTAGATAGACATTTATTTAATAGTATTTTAAATACTTACAGATTGTAGAAGTCATTTTTTTATCATTTTTTTTATTTATGCTCAAGTAATATAATGTATTTCTACTCAGTCCGATCCGGTTCTAACTGTCATATTTATCAATGAATTGCACTCCTTTTTTTTTTATTTGACAGTCTACTGATCTATAAATTATTAACTGTAATTTGTGATATTCTTGAAATCTATGTGACGTTGGCTAATTTGTTTTATTTTTATTTATTTGCATTCACCTCCTATTAAAAAATGCAACGAACCCGTTTAAAATGGATTAACAAAAAATACTACCAGTTTTGATACCTTATTTTCTTTTGAGAATAGATTTTTTAAACATTTTTAAGTGCAAATATTTTGAAGTGACATTTAAAAAATTTTATAAGATTTTTTTTTGTTTGTTCTTTTGAAATCCTGAGATATCCAGTACTTATGGAGGATTATAATGTGTATTTATTATTTATTTCTATTTATGAACTAATGTACTGTGATGAGATGGTACTGTATATTTATTTTGTAATGTGTGTTTATGACAAGTAGTCACATACTGAAATAAAGACAGAAAAATCACACTTGGATTAAAAAAAAAAAGGTATGATCATCAGGTTTCATTAAAATGCCAGCATGTCCTTGGGAATGTAAGGACAAAAGCAATTCTGTGGAGCTTCCCTGTGAGTTTCAACACTACAAGGAAAGACAAAAAGTACTGCATCTTCTCTGAATCCTCTTGTACTGACTTTTACCACCTCAAGTTCTCGGTATTGCTCGTGATCTCCTGGAATGGTTTGTCGATGTAGTAATGATGGATTATTTACTTTGTCGGTCTGTACATGTGTTCAGGATGGCGAGATGTATTTTGAGATTTTTGTAGGCCAGAAATGGGGTGTTTATTGAATATGTTAAGTATCTCGAGGGAAATTTCTGAACCACAAAGTCCTTACTCAGCTAGTGTCAGATGAGCATACACCCTTGTAGCCTTATTCCTTGTTTTGGTTTTATATTTTGAAATGCACAAAGTGCCACTAACCCACAATTTGTTTCTGGACTTCTCCCATTCAGCAACCACATGATTCTTGTCGTGTGGCGATCGTGGCGGTTGCCTTTATTCCTTTGCCGTGATGGCCGTAATAACACTATATATACATTCTGTATAGAAAAGAAGACGAGAACTATATAGAGAATATAAACATACATATATTTTTCCAGTGTAATTGTTAACAGTTCCTCTTATTGTAGCTTATCAGAGAAATGCTATCTTTTGAAAAGCTGTGAGTATTACTACCAATAGGAGACAAAAAAAGACCCGTTTTACTGTGGTAGCAACAAACGATGTGTTTTATAATCTATAAAGGTACATTTCTAAATCTGAGATGTATTGGGTGTAAGGTTTCCTATTCCTTGGGGTGTTTTCAGTCCACAGGTGCTGTATGTCTTGCATATGTCACTGGGACAGTGGTGTAACGGTGATCGGTTTTTGCATTGGGTGTGTACCTGTGAAGACGCTTTGTAGTGTGCACTTCATGGTGGTCCTGCTTTTAGTATTGTGTGGTGTTGTGTCAGTTCTGGTGGGAGAAGCTTAAGTTAATGTGAAATGAACATTGTGCCTCCTGATATCTCCAGCTGTACGCTGTAGAAATGGTCATTAGGTGTTACAAAGAGAAGTTGTGTGCACTTTTCCAGCGGTTCGAAAACATTTGGGGGACACAGATTAAGATTAGTGAGTAGACATATCTGTCACACCAAAAAAGAATGGAATGGGGTAAAAAAAAGTGTCTTCTACATGTTTGGTGTCATTGTTTCTGATACGTAACTTCACTTTGATTCAGGATTTGAGTTTAAGTGATCATGCCAGACTAGATAATATAACCCATGACCAATAGACCAGCTACTAAATCTGAATGAAAAGAGAAAAAACCAAGGTCGAGCAAGAGAGGTTCCATTGATTGTCATTGATATGCTGCTCAGAAGTCGGTTGCATAAATTTTTATCCATTTTGTATAATGTCAGAAGCCCACGACTCATATCCTTCCTTCTCTGTAACCTTTCCCCAGGAAACATGGGGAATTGCAGTTAAACATTACATTCTTGGTGAATGCTTTGGGGGCATTTGGATTAGATTTGGTTGGTGTCTATTATGGCTAGCACCAGCTCTGTTTAAGCACCAGAACTAAAATGTTCTACCAGTGCAATGGAAATGCTGCCATTTCAGTCCTTTAAGGCAAGACATTACAGGAGGAAAGCATTTTTGTGAAGTCACACATATAGCTAGGGTTGTTTCTACACTTATTGTCCATTATATCAGTTCCACTTACCATCTAGAAACACTTTTACAGTCACAGACTGTAGTCTGTAGTCTTTATTCCCCTTTACTCCGTTCTCTAATGGTCAGGACCCCCACAGGTCCACCACAGATCACAGTATTATTTGGGTGGTTCATCATTTTCAGCACTGCACTGACACTGATGTGGTGGTGGTGGTGTGTTAGTGTGTGTTAGATGGTATTATATACATATGCATCTGGTATTAGACACATCTACCTTATTGCTCCATCTCGTAGATGTAAAGTCAGAGCCAGTTGCCCATCTGTTGTTGCGAAATGTCTTAGTCATCCTCTAATCCTTCATCAGATTTTTTGGTTGGTGGACAATTTTCAGTCCAGCAGTGACACCGAGGTGGTTTAAAACTCCAGCAGCACTACTGTGTCTGACCCACTCATACCAGCACAACACACTAACACACCACCACCACGTCAGTATCACTGCAGTGCTGAGAATGATCCACCACCCAAACTATACATGATCTGTGCTGATCCTGTGGGGGTCCTGACCATTAGAGAAGATGGTAAAGAGTTTACAGATCTTCTAGGCTTCTGCAGGTTTGAGAATGATACCTAATATATTTTAGTCTCTAGAGTATTTGCATTAATAGCATGCATTTACACTCTTTTTACTAAAGCCCTGCATGAGTCTGGCCCATTTCCATATGTCCTCCAAAAGTCCAGCTCTCGCTAATACTTTTAAGCACATAAACGCATTTATTTCCATTCAGGCATTTAGCAGGCATCCATATCCAGAGTGACTTACAATGTACAATCCAAGCAACTGTGGTTTAAGGGCCTTGTTCAAGGGCAAAACAGTGGCAGCTTAGCAGTGTTGGGACTCAAACACTGGAGTATTAAGCCTAATGTATTCAAAATTCACACCAAAGGGCCAAACCTATATGGAGATACAAATATATACTGCTGACTGCTTCAGGATTCATGGCATTAAACTGTGAACTTTGGTGGCTTAGCGGTTAATGTACTGAACTGTGGACCAAAGGTCCGGGGTTCAAGTCCCACCATTGCCAAGCTGCTACTGTTGGGTCCTTGAGCACGGCCCTTAACCCACAACTGCTTGGATTGTAAGGTTGTATCAGTGCTAAGTCACTCTGGATCTGTTAAATGACGCACCACTGACCATGTCTGAGGGAGGGGTGGATAGAGCGTACACTCTCTCTGACACACACACTTTAGAGATGCCAGTTGACCTAATGTGTGTCTTTTTATACTTGATGATTATCAGTAATCGGCTAAAATACATTGTGGTTCCTGTTGTTAAGAAATAACCTATTCACCTGTACTGTCTTGCCCCAAGTGTGCTAGAACTGGAAGACAAAAAAACATTGCAAAGCATTAGTGGGATTTTGTTGTATTTGGCTGTAAGCATTAATATCTGCTTATTACTTTTGATAAACCATATCAAATTCATACATAATTCTATTGCCTGTTATATGATGTCACTGAATTTTAATTAACTTAGTTTAAAAGAATTTTGAGAGTCGGCTTACAGTTGTGGCTGGTTAAGGTTCCTATAAATTCTGCATTAGGTGGTTTAACAGTACTGATAATACGTAGCTATAAATCTGTTTTTCTTTATGTTTGACTCTGTAGTAACCCTATAAATACATTTCCCCATTCAAACAAAGTGATACATCTAACGCTGTACATGAGAAGAGTAGCCTTATAAAACTAAACAAGATATAATTGATGTATTCTTTTTTCTAGTTGAATTAGCATTATATTAGCTGGTAGGTACAAATGTCCTGAGAGAAGAGTTTCAGCCACACACTGAACAGGAATGTCTGCATTTCCCATTCAGCTGATATAACCAAAATGGCCCTCGATGTGTAGGCCCCATCATAGCCTGTAGCTCTGTGGTGTTCTCATGTGTGCCTTTTCTCATGTCACTTAGCTGCAGGAAAGGGTGTGTTTACAGTTGGATAATACATTTTAATGCCACTCAGGGTGCCAAATAATTATGTTCCCGGAAACACTTCAGAAACTGTGACGCAAATTCATGCTGCACTACTGGTTAATTCATTGAGGGAATTCATTGATTGTCAAAGATGAAGCATTTGTGCACAGGGCATTATTCTGACAGCAGTGGGAGTCTGTACATTTGTAATAAAGGAACTGTGTTGTTGTTGTATTAAAGAGAAAAAAAAGACCAAAAAATAGTTTGTGATGTAATCCACAGCCAAAGTTTGTCCTGCTGAGTCCTTTTTACAGAGATAAGCTATTTTTACTGGTAATTTTGTAGACCTATTATTCACTAAAATTGGTACTTCCAGAATAAGCACTTCCTCACTAATACACGGCATGGATTTTGCTCACTTTTGTAGCAACGATCATTTCTTTGTTAACTTGTTTTGTAGAGTGGGACAAGCCGTGGCTGTGGTCATTTCACACCTTCATTTAGAAAGCAAGTGTGTTTGGATTGTGACTGTGTTTGTGTATTCTTGTATCCATGCTCCTCCATATCAGTGTTACAAGAAGAGCAATGTCTTTTTTGTGGAAGCACCATTCATTTGTTCATTACAATGTTATATATGGATTACTTGAATAAAGTGGACAGAACAGTGACCTGTCTCAATGGTATCTTCGTAAATTTGTATGCATGCACGTGTGACCGGTTTGGAATTAACTTGAACTTGCAAATAGAGAGCTAATACTGTAAATAAACTGAGCTTTACTAGCTAGCATCATAGTGCCTGCAGAGTCCATAGGCGCCAACAGAGGGTGGCAGAGGCACTCTGCGAGTCAATGAAGGCAGCCCTGTGAGTGTGTGGCGGCTTCTTTATCTGTGCAGTGCACCACTGCCGCCCTCTGGTGGCGTCTATATGGACACACTGACAGCTAACCGAGCTGTTAGCTACTCAGCCCACTAGAAAGCAGGCTACAATATGACCATGTACAGAATAAATCTCTGGTGTCTGGGAAGCATACGTATAGAAGGTATTGTAGGTGTTATGCAGTAAAAGGAGGGAAAATCAGGTAAAATGCTATAGTATGTTATACTAAATATATCAATAAATAAAATCTCTATAAATCCAAAGGCAAAATGTATAAAATATTTATTATTAAAACTAGTCATTTTTCTTTAATTAAAATTAGATTTCAGGCACTCAGGTGGTGCATTCGCAACTCACTAGCGTACCATTACGGGAACAGACCAGGCTCAAGTCTCGGTGGTGTCTTCAAGCAATGTTGGGCGTCATGCAGCTACAATTTCCCATGTCTGAGGGGAAGAGGAGGCTGGACAGGGGGACCTCTACCTAGTCCTTCATTGAGTGTCCATGCTCAACTGTGCCCTGTGATTTCTGAGATGGGCTCAATACCTCCTTTCCCAAACACCAAGCACCCCACCCCGCAACCCTGACAAGGATAAACAGTGACAAAGAACGGAAAAAGTCTTTCATTTTTCTGTCTAATTAGTTTACAAGAAAATTAAGAAGAAATATTTATGTTTTAACCCTGCTCATCCAGGTCAGGGCTGCAGGGGGCCCCAGAGCCTATTCAAAGGATACAGACAACCATGTACCCAAAATGGGGAGCCAGTCCACTGTGTCCACTGTTGCATCGCCCCCGAAGTTCAAACAATCATGCTTGTGTGATGCCTGACCTGGCTAGAAGGCACCAAAAATGGTTAAAATAGTGGTATTAAAAATTAATACATTGTTAATCAATACATTTTACAGCTTTATTAATAACAATGACAGGGGTGGCAAAAGGTCACAGTGGTTTGCACTGAGACCAGGGTTCAAGTCCCTGCACAGCAGCTGCCTGTTGTGGAGTTTGCATGTTCTCTGGTTCCCTGCCACATTCCTAAGACATGCGTTAGGTCAGCTGGAGTCTCTATATTGTCCCATTGTGAGTGAGCGAGTGTGTGTGTGTCTGTCTGTGTTTATTTGTTTCTTTATTTAACGTCACATCAGTATCAGGTTACATTATATTATATACTACTCAAGACTCATTTACACTAGGCCAATTTAGAGTAACCAGCTAAACTAATTCATGTATTTGGAATGTGGGAGGAAACTCTAATTAATTTAATTGGGAGGAGTACTCTAATTAAAAACACACAGAGACTGGGAGGACATGCAAACTTGACACAGGCAGAGTCAAGGGTTGGGATTGAACGAGGAATCTCTGGAGCTGTGAGGCAACTATGCTAACCGCTTGCGCCACCGTGCCACCCTGTGTGTGTACGTGCGCGCATGCCCTGTGATGGACTGTTGCCCTGGAAAGGACTCTGGCCTCCAAGTGATCGTGAATTGGATTAAGCCGGTATGGAGTGAGTGAGTGAACACTATAGCGGGACATGAACAGGAAATAACAATGTTGTAAGTATATAGGAACGTGAAAGAAGTCAATGAAACTAAAAGCTTGTCTGACTAAAATTTTGTCTAAGAAACCCCACATGGTTTACAGTTTTTGAAATGCTGGCCCTGGCTAGTCTAGTGCCAAGATCATGCCTTGTTCAAAGTTGCTCAGATCACTCGCTTTTGCCATTCTAATGTGGATTCACACTGAAAACTTGCTCATTTGATTTTATGCTGCACTTCAGGGTCTAATATCCAGAATAGACACGCATGGCCACTCAGTGTACATGTAGATGTTCATCCCCTCACAAATGCCGACTAAAAACTGATTTTCTGTTTTATTGTCAGATACTGCCCTCTGCTGGGTGGTTATGCACGCTTAGTGTAAGAAAGATAGTGTCGTGGTAATGCACTAGTCAGGTTAGAAAACTTATTACATTGTAAATCCGATTCTGTGTTTCAAATACAGCTGAGAGCGGTGCTTCTGTTAATGTGCCATTCATAGCCCCCAAAAGAGGCAAACAAAATGTAAGAACACAGCCTCATATATAGACTTATATAGAAGTATATAGACTCACATTTTAATCAATGGGTCTGGCTAGTCAAGTCATTTCCATTGCTTAACCAGCATGAAGTTTAGCATTCAGTCTCCACAGATGGATATTCGTAGTAGAGTGAGGCGTCTTCAGAAGAAGTAGTGATGTTTAACGTGGAAGTGTCACATGGCACCACCTTTTTAACGAGTCTGACAATGTTTACCCTGCTAGAGCCCAAGTCAAGTGCGGACATTGCATAGCAGTATTAGTACAGTAACATAACGTTAACTATAGTAGTGTGTTGTTAGCATTCTGATTGGTACAGCTGTATGCTGTTAGTACATAATACAATGTTTAGTATAGTAGTACGCTTATAGTGTACACTTAGTACAGTACCATAAAGTCGGGTAGTACAGTGGGGCAAAAAAGTATTTAGTCAGCCACTGACTGTGCAAGTTCTCCTACTTGGGGTCTACTTGGGGTCTGTACACTTTTCATTTTCATCATATGTACACTTCAACTATGAGAGACAAAATGAGAAGAAAAAAAAAAATGGAAATCACCTTTTTAAAGAACTTAATTGTAAATTATGGTGGAAAATAAGTATTTGGTCAATAACAAAAGTTCAACTCAATGCTTTGTAACATAACCTTTGTTGGCAATGACAGAGGTCAAACATTTCCTGTGAGTCTTCACCAGGTTTGCACACACTGTAGCTGGTATTCTGGCCCATTCCTCCATGCAGATCTCCTCTAGAGAAGGGATGTTTTGGGGGTGTCGCTGGGCAACACGGACTTACAACTCCCTCCACAAATTTTCTATGGGGTTGAGGTCTGGAGACTGGCTAGGCCACTCCAGGACCTTGAAATGCTTTTTATGGAGCCACTCCTTCGCTGCCCGAGCGGTGTGTATGGGATCATTGTCATGCTGGAAGACCCAGCCACGTTCCATCTTCAATGCTCTCACTGATGGAAGGAGGTTTTGACTTAAACTCTCACGATACATGGCCCCATTCATTCTTCCTTTGACACGGATTAGTCGTAATGTCCCCTTTGCAGAAAAACAGCCCCAAAGCATGATGTTTCCACCCCCATGCTTCACAGTAGGTATGGTGTTCTTGGGATGCAGCTCAGCATTCTTCTTCCTCCAGCTGAGTTTGACCAAAAAGTCTATTTTGTTTCATCTGACCACATGATATTCTCCCAATCTCTTCTGATCATCTATGTGGCTCTCGGAAACTTCAAGACAGGCCTGGAATGTATCGGCTTAAGGCAGGGGGACACGCCTGGCACTGCAGGATCTGAGTTCCCTCTCGGGTGTATTGTTTACTGATGGTAGCCTTTGTTACTTTGGTCCCAGCTCTCTGCAGGTCATTCATCAGGTCCCTCCATGTAGTTCTGGGATTTTTGCTCACCATTCTCATGATCATTTTGACCCACAGAATGAGATCTTGCGTGGGGACCCAGATCGAGGGAGATTATCAATGGTCTTGTATGTCTTCCATTTTCTTACAATTGCTCCCACAGTTGATTTATTCACACCAACCTGCTTGCCTATTGTAGATTCACTCTTCCCAGCCTGGTGCAGATCTACAATTTTCTTCCTTGTGTCTTTCGACAGCTCTTTGGTCTTGGCCATGGTTGACTTTGGAGTCTGACGGTTTGAGGCTGTGGACAAGTGTTTTTATACAGATAACGAGGTCAAACAGGTGCTATTAATACAGGTAATGAGTGGAGGACAGAGGAGCTTCTTAAAGAAGAAGTTACAGGTCTGTGAGATCCAGAAACCTTGCTTGTTTGTGGGTGACCAAATACTTATTTTAAACCATGATTTACAATTATATTCACTAAAAATCCTACAATGTGATTTCCTGGATTTTTTTTCTCATTTTGTCTCTCATAGTTGAAGTGTACCTATGATGAAAATTACAGACCTCTCTCATCTTTCCAAGTAGCAGAACTTACACAATCAGTGGCTGACTAAATACTTTTTTGCCCCACTGTATGATGTTACTACAGTAACATTCTATTTAGTACAGTTGTATGCTGTTTTAGCTTTAGTATAGTAGTTTTAGCTATAGTATAGTAGAATGTCTGTATGCTTAGTACACTAGTGTAGTTGAGTATCCTAGGATGGTGTTGTACTAGTACAGTAGCATTCTATTTAGTGCAGTTCTATGCTATTAGTACAGTTTTAGTATGGTAGTATGCCTATATGCTCAATACACTAGCATAATGATTAGTAGTATGCTATTAGTACAATAGCATTCTATGTAGTACAGTTGCATGCTGTTAATACAACAGCATAACTTTTAGTATAGTAGTACCCTTATATGCCCATTCTGTTAAGTGCAGTTGTATCCTGCTAGTACAGCAGCATAGTTTTTGGTAGAAAAGTATACCTATACCATAGTACACTAGCATAATGTTGAGTATAGTAGAGTGCTGGTAGTAGATTAGCATTCTGTTTAGTACTGTTAGTATTTGTATTTGTTAGTAGCTGTATGCTGTTAGTACAGCAGCATAGTATTTATTATAGTAAGATGCCTATGCGCTTACTACATTAGTTTAGTTATATACTATTAGTACATCAGCATAATTTTAGTATAGTAGGAGGCCTATATGCTTAGTACACTAGCATAGAGATGAGTATAGTAGTATGCTGGTAGTATAATAGCATTGTTTTGTATGGCTAGCAGTAGCATAATGCAGTAGCATAATGTTTATTACAGATGTCACTTATATTCTATGTTTAGCAGCATAAGATTGAGTATAGTAGTATGCTGTTAGTACAGCGGCATAGTTTTAGTATAGCAGTATGCTTACACGCTTTGTAGAGTTGCATACAGTTGATTATAGTAGCGTGCTGTTAGTACAGGTGTATGCCATTATTACAGCAGGGTAAAGAGTATAGTAGTATGCTGTTAGTATAGTAGAATTCTATTTAGTAGAATTATATGCTATTAGTACAACAGCATAATTTTAGTATAGTAGAAGGTCTATATGCTTAGTACACTAGCATAAAGATGAGTATAGTAGTAGCATTGTTTTGTATGGCTAGCAGTAGCATAATGCAGTAGCATAATGGTTACTATAGATGTCGCTTATACTCTAGGTTTAGCAGCATAAGGTTGAGTATAGTAGTATGCTGTTAGTACAGTAGCATTATAGTTGGTACAGTTGTATGCTGTTAGTACAGCGGCATAGTTTTAGTATAGCAGTATGCCTACACGCTTTGTAGAGTTGCATAAAGTTGATTATAGTAGCATGTTGTTAGTACAGGTGTATGCGGTTAGTACAGCAGGGTAAAGAGTATAGTAGTATGCTGTTAGTATAGTAGAATTCTATTTAGTAGAATTATATGCTATTAGTACAACAGCATAATTTTAGTATAGTAGAAGGCCTATATGCTTAGTACACTAGCATAAAGATGAGTATAGTGGTAGCATTGTTTTGTATGGCTAGCAGTAGCATAATGCAGTAGCATAATGGTTACTATAGATGTCGCTTATACTCTAGGTTTAGCAGCATAAGGTTGAGTATAGTAGTATGCCGTTAGTACAGTAGCATTCTGTTTGAATTTTTTAAGTACAGTAGTATGCCTATAAACTTAGTAGCATTGAGTATAGTAGTATGCTGTTAGTACAGTAGCATTATAGTTGGTACAGTTGTATGCTGTTAGTACAGCGGCATATTTTTAGTATAGCAATATGCCTACATGCTTTGTATAGTTGCATAAAGTTGATTATAGTAGCGTGTCGTTAGTACAGCAGGATAAAGAGTATAGTAGTATGCTTTTAGTATAGTAGCATACTGTTTGACAAAGTAGTACGCTGTTAGTGCAGCAGGTTTTTGTTTAGTACAGTATAGTGGTATGATTAACTGTTCGTACGTAGCCTCAGCTTCGCTAAGACTCTGGATGCGCTCGTGTTTTGAAGACGGTGAAGGGTCCAATCAGATGGGACGTTGGTGACCACGTGACGTGTTCGCGTCAGCTGTTTTGTGTTTACATCACGTCGTTTTTCGCTGTGGAAGTGGAGTTGTGTTGCTGTTTACTTGTGCTGCGCTGCGCTGTGTCCCGGAGAAATGTGGAAAATGCGCTTTCGCACAGCCATGTTCAGATATAATAGAGTTTAACGGCTGACACACGGGGTTTTCGTTTCCGCCTTTGCACGGTAAGGGCCAGGGACTGGCATCAGCAAGCTTGGGGGTGCAGAGCCAGAGGCAGTGCCAGTGTCAGTGTGTGTTTGTGTGCAGCGTCAGACTCTTTGTTTTTGTCTCTTGTTTGTGATTACTGTGCGTACGGCTGGCCTGCTTTCTCTTCAGCACGAACCCGATGATGCAGTAATGCTAATCTTGCTGGTTTCGCGTTGTGCATTCAGATCCGAGCTCTGCGATATTTAATCGTGTTAAAGCTGCTCGGTGTACGCAGGAAGCGCCGCCTCATTCTCTTTCGCTGTTATTATTCTGCCCATGCTTTTATTTACCCAAAGTAGATTATGGACTTTCAAACGGTACCTACCTTGTACTTTATATTCGTAAGAGGTCTTTGAACATAGTAGCTAAATGCGTTATTTCAGTGTGCGAGTATTATTGTAGGTTTCCAGTGGTTTTCATGGCTGGACAATTGACCTGAAAGTTGATGGTCCAGTCCCTGCATGGCCAAGTCACCACTGTTGGGTCCTTGACTATTGCCCTTACTTTCAACTGTTTGGATTGTTTCTTGCAAGACTTTATCAGTTGTAACTCAGTATAAGGGCTTAGTGTAAATATATGTATACACACTATATAGACAAACATTTGTGGACACTTGATTTTGGTATATAACTATGAGTTCGGCTTCTGATGTTAGACAGTAAGCCCTGGCTCACTTTTGACATAGCAGTGCATTTTCAATATGTCTGATTGAGTTGAGGTCAAGGTCCTGTGTAAGCCAGCCAAGTTCTCCATCAAAGTTGGCAAACCAATTCTCTATGGACTTTGTTTAAGGGCAACAGGGCATAAAGCTGACTTGTTGGAAGCAGAAACCTATAAATGTGTCATATTGAGTGTCACTGGGGTATTCAGTACAACCCAACTGTTTGTCTATGGAGAATCCAGAAATGCTTGCTTTATATTGTCAATGTGTTGCGAGTAAATGTTGCTGAAATAGCAGCGCTCAATAAACTTTTGTTTCTGTCCACAAACATTTGTCTATATAGTGTACTCACTTTCCATACCAGCTTAATCCAATTTAGGGTCACGGTGGGGGGGCCAGGATTTATCTGGAAGCGCAGGACTAGGCAGGGCGCCAGTCCATCTCATTGCTCTTACACACACTCTCTCTCACTCTCACTGGGACACTTAGCGATGCCAGTTTACCTATCACATGTCTTTGGAATGTGTGATCAAACCCATGCATCCATGGGGAGAACAAGCAAATTCCACACAGGCAGTTGCAGGGACTGGACTTGAACCTGGCTCTCAGTGTTTGCTAACCACTGAGCCACCATGCTGGCTTTAGATATACGTTTTTTTTTTGTTGTTGTTTGTTGGTTTGTTTTACCTCGCTTTACCTAGTCAGGGTCATGAACACAGAGTGCAGGTGTAAGCATGTCCTGGACATGACACCAGACCAGGAGCCTTCCACAAGCTTCTCACAATACTTTACCTGAATTATTGCTTTCACAGAACTGGTTTAACTGGTCAGATTTGTGCCACAGTTTCCGTTCAACCAATATATATTCTGTGAGGTTGAGATCAGAGATTTGTGGGAATCACTGTGACCGGTGATCTTCCGATCAGTGTCATATAACCGATTCAGTTCCAATCACATTTAACTTGTGCAGCGCACAATGGCGACAGTGGCACAAACACACAAGAACAGCACAGTACTTTTGCTAACTTTAATTCAGAATTCAGTGTGTAGCTACAGAGCTCTAAACAGGACTCAGCCATTTGCAATTTGTTTATGAGACTGCTGCTGAAGTAGTTAATGATGAGGAAGTGTTAGATTTCGGTTGTGTTTGAAGTGCTACTTAGTCAACTAAATAGTCTCCCTAAATAGCACAGTACTAAAGAGGCGGTAGGGATCCTAATGACGGTGTGGGCATCTATTTCAGACACAGCCATCTCTTGTGAAGAGTGGAAACTCTTCAGAGTGTGCTGTTTGCAATACATGGATGGAGGAACATTTTAGTAAATGCTTGGAACATCAAATTTGAAAAGACATTTAAAACAGCATGACCCTGCTGAATATGTAGAATTTGACAATATTAACAAAGCTAGCAAGAGCACAGAGCCAGGCTCAAGCCAGCAGCCCCTGCTGTCTTTCTTTAGCAAGGAAGAAGTTCCCATCAAAGGAAAAGTTGAACAAAAATGTTTCTGTATGATATAATTTACAATTCTTAGGCAGAAGGACATTCAGAATTGGCCGATCAATATGTTTAAAAAATCAGAAATCGGAATCAGCCAAGAAAATTGCAATTGTTGCATCTTTAGTTCTTAAGTTGTTGATTCAGTATTTGTGCAGAATCCTCCTTCTTCATGATGCCATCTGTATTCTAGAGTGCTCCGGTCTCTTTTCCATCAATCAGCCCAACAGTGTAATACCTCACATAGTGTGCTTTGGATTAAAAGCCTTACCATTTAGAATATGTCTCTAATCAATTGTTTTAATTGAATTGACTCACCAAGACAAATGAATAGTAACAGAATGTTTCGAGTTTTTGCTTTTTTGTTTAAAAGTTTAACCCAGTAAGCGTTTTGCCTCAACTCCAATCTGGCATCCTGTCCAGAGCATGTTTAAGCTTACACCCTGGGGGTCCCCCCGAACCTGACCAGGATAAGTGGGGATAAAACATGACAAAAAGAAGTCATTAATCTTTCACCATCCAGGCTTTAATAGGTATGTTCCACTCTGGTCTAACTGGAAACTCCTTCAGCCCCAGTTAGTCCTGTAATTATTATTCAGCATCTCAGTAGTGTTGTCTACGGAACCCTGCTGGTAACATCTCTTCGTAATAAAATGAAGGTGTGGCCTTGATTTAGTTAGGTGTGGGATCGAGAGTATTAACACGTGGGAATTAAATTACCATGTTATTATTCATTTTCTAATTCCCACACCTTACTAACTCATTTCTACACATTAGGATCTCGTTCCCACACCTTAATAAATCAAAACCATGACTTAATTTTATTAAGAAGGTACAGTATGTCAATTTTATTTAGAGGAGATGTCACCAGCAGGGCTCCATAGTTGTCTTTTCTCAAAAACTTTTTAACCCATTCCGTTGTTGTTTTAGTTGCATGTTTTTGGTCAGTATAATCTCATTTTCCCACTTGCAGACTCAAAGTTTCCTTATAAATCATTTTTTATTAGCTTAATTACACACAAAATTAATGGAAACACCATGTGAAAAGAGGGCATTAACCTAAAGAGATGAAATAAAACAGCTGGATATGTGAGTTATAATAGGATGGCATATCAGCTGTGTAAGGGGTTTGACAGTAGATTTTAAAGCAGTGTGAGGAAGCTAACAAAGTTCCATGTTGCAGATTCAATTACACACACACACACACACACAAATAACATACTAAAAATAGTTTTATTATTGTTACTTTTGCCCACACAAATAATATACAGGTCATTTTTTACAGACAGGTTCATACAAAACAGGCTTTGAGACTGATTATGCCATCGTCAGGAGCAGGCCCAGGTGGCCAGTAACATAAGGTTTTGAAGGCTTCAAGTCCAAGTACTTCACTGCTTTCTCCACCTTTTTCAGTTGTTTAGACGTGATTTTTCCAGACTTGCAGACACAAACAAATGACACCCTGTGATCTAAATGAAGGCTCAGGGTGAGGTCAGGTTGGGGCAGAGATAACTGTCATTGTTTGATGTTCAAAAATAGAACGACCGAGCAACCTCCCCACGAGTTGGCTACGTTTTCGTCCTTGGCAGTTGACAATCATTCTTTCAGGACTTGTAATGGATGTCTGGTTTTTCCATGAGTGTAACGTGAAGGCAAATCAAACTGTAGAGAACAACCTCATGGCTACAGAAGACTTTCCTATGATGTGAAAGTATTTACCATTACAAACGTGTTTATCAGTCATGTAGAGTCGCTATCTGAATGAAACTCGCTTCAGATAACGATTCAGGTAACAAATATTTGGATATATCTGGCCTGTTTACATCCTTTCTACGTGAATATTTCGGCCTAGTTTCAACATATTCAAAACTTCACGGACTTTCAATGATAACAGCATTATGCTGTAATCTACATATTGGGTGGGGCTTTGTCTACCTCATACATGTGCTTGTTTTCTGCTCTCTCACATTGTGTTGTTTAGCACTAAATGCACTGTAAACAATAAATAACCTTTAGCTCATAATTAAGCACTGAGCAACATAAAAGTTTGGACTAATTACTTAGATCCCCAGTTTGATTCCATCCTTGGACGCCCTGTGTGGAGCTTGCATGTCTTTCTGTGTCCGCGTGGGTGTACTCTGGGTGCTCCAATTTCCTCCCACATTCCACAGACATGCATTAGGTTAATTGGTTGCTTTAAATTGGCAGTGTGAATGTGACTGACTAGTAATGCTGTAACTATTGATGCTATAGCTATTGATGCCGAAGCAGGAGGGTGTAGGTAGAGGTAAATTGCCATTCAGATTGCTATCTACATCCATTACATTACATCAAGACACTCAGCACAGGATTAATTTTTTTAGATCTTGATTTTTTTGGAAGTTTTGTTATAGCAAGGTAGTGGCTTTGAGTTATTGATGCAAAACATAAATTCTTTGCCAACTGAAAAACAATGGGGTGAGGGGATGTAATGGATTTTGAATAAGCCAAAATTGCAGAGGAAAATTGGAAAATATCGTAAATGAATAAAATATCCCATGTATACCCTGATGCTGGGATAGAGGCATTTCAGATAGTAGGGTTCAACTGTAATTTTCTGATTTACATTTACAGCATTTAGCAGACGCCTTTATCCAGAGCGACTTACAATTGGTACAGTCTTACAATCCAAGCAGTTGTGGGTTAAGGGCCTTGCTCAAGGACCCAACAGTGGCAGCTTTTGGCTGAGGTGGGATTTGAACCCTGGACCCTCTGGTTCATAGTCCTGCACCTTAACCACTAGGCTATCACAGTCCCTGTTAAGAAAGACCTCTGTCCCATTCCAGCTCCTAGTCACACCTTTTCTTCAAGATGGGCGGAGCTGTCAGCGCCGGAGAGGACAACGACGAGCTGATCGACAACCTGAAGGAGGCTCACTACATCCGCTCAGAACTGGTGGAGAGGGCATTTAGAGCTATCGATCGTGCAGATTACTATCTGGAGGAATACAGGGACAGCGCTTACAAGGACCTGGCATGGAGACATGGCAACCTCCACTTGTCTGCTCCTTGCATCTACTCAGAGGTGATGGAAGCACTGGAGCTGCAACCTGGCCTTTCATTTCTCAATCTGGGCAGTGGAACGGGTTACCTGAGCACCATGGTCGGACTCATCCTGGGTGAGCTGCCTTAGGTTCCTTTATAGTAATAACAACTACAATACTACTAAGAGCAGCACGAGTTTGTAATAATACATTGATAAACTAATGGCACTTCCCTCTGTCTCTCCCGATGTGTTGCAGGTGCCACAATTCCACCCAATTCCAATTTAAACTAACCATAGACAACAAACTATTTCAAGGCCTTATAAAAAGCACTTGATCATCAAACCTTCGTATGTCCCATACATGCCAAATAATCATGTCTTATTAGTCCTATAGGTTTCAAGTTGAATTAATTGACTAATTAATATATAATATAACAATTATCATTAACCTTAGAATGAGCAAGATGATCATTGGTCACCAAGTCTGAGATGAAGTCTGATATATATGTAATATACATAAAGATATAGATTAGATTCATAAAATTCAAATTAAATTGTACTTTGTGTATATGGATGGAATGATGATATAAAATAAACTTGGCATGATCTCTTGTTCTCTGTGATTTGTGCTTTGCAGGTCCGTTTGGGGTGAATCACGGTGTGGAGCTGCATACTGACGTGGTGGATTATGCCTACCAGAAGCTCGACTACTTCATTAAAACCAGCGATAGCTTTGACAAGTGAGCTATGTGCAGAATGATATTTCAAACCTTTGCTTTAAGAGAACCCAGGAACAGTGAATAATATGTGTTTAGTTTACCACCGGTGATCCAGAGCACCCAAAAAGCTTTGCTGTTTAGGACATGGTTAAAGGCACTCAGGTCTTTATTCCTGAACATTTCTCTCACATCCAACACGTCCACTAAGAGAACCGACTGGGTACTGACTGTCTAATATATCCCAGAGCTTAATGTGTGCTGGTGAAATGTGATCTATAACAGTGAACAGCGTCTATCGCTAATATTGAAAATACCTGGCATCGTACAGTATATTGGGTTTTACCAAAATGTTTGATTTGGATAAAGTATTAGTTTCAAATTACACTGACCCTAGGGAGATTATTCTTACTACTATAGTTATCACTGAGTGTGTATACATGCACTTAATAATCCAGTCATAATCGGATTTCTGCAGTTATCTGATTACTCAACTGGTCATGTAAACAGCATGCGCTAATATTCCAGATCAGATTAAGGTGTATGAAATCCGGAGTATGAAATCCGATAATTAGAGCTACATTTTATCTCAGTAATCGTATTTCTCAGTGCATGTACCCAGTTCATCGGATTTCAAGTGTAACCAGACACGGTTGCCAGGTCTGCTTATTCCAAGAGACTTGGCTTTTTGGGGAATTTTCCCTGTGACCTGTGACTTATTTTTCTCGCTGGACCTGGCAACCCCGGAGTTAAGTACAGCGTGGAATTCAACACAGCGAAATTGCTTCTGAACACTGACTCTGAAACGCAGTATATGTTTGAGTAAATTAATAATTTCATTATTTCATTTATATAGTTTGTCACATCCTGTGAGATTATTGGCTGGTTACATAGTAGAACTCCGATTACTGCCTGAGTCATGTAAAAAGAGTCATGTTAGGGTTCCCCCTTATGTGAATACTCAAGTGCATGTAAACTTGTTGATCAGATGGCTGATAAAATAAGATTTTTTGCACTTGTCGGATTGTTAAGTGCATGTAAATACACTTACACGTGCCTCTGGGGGCTTCACAAATGGCGTTTTCTCCATTTGCAGTGTACCACCAAATGTTTCGACCAATCATATTTATGGTTCAGGTGCAGGAAGTTACAGGTCAGTGAAATTAAGGTTGGCGGTATGACGATAATCTACCGCGATATTCAACAATTGGTGAAGGTATTTTAAAAATGCTTCACATGCTGGATTTACCTACTTAAAGCATTGTTGGAGCAGAAAAAAGACAGCAGTCTTCAGCCAAGGACGCTGTTATTGACATATAATGGTCGCCAGATGGCGCCAGATAGTTTGGTTATGGGATCGGCTTGCGTTCGTTCTGTTCTCCTTATATAAATGTCTCTGGTGTCATTCCCTTATATGTTTGTAATCGGTGTGTTGAGGCTGTTAGATTTAAACTCTTGTTGTCGCTTCCATCTTTCAGCATAACCTTCTGATTATTTATTTATATATTTGTGGAACCCATGTTTCAAAGGCACAACCTACATTAGGTGCACATTGTAAACCAGTGTTAATTTCATTGACAAATGATTTTCGTTATAGTTTTCGTCAACGACGCTTTACGATGACTAAACTAAAATGAATGAAAAACGACAAAAACTAGGACGAAATGAATGGACACTTTTGTCAACAAATTAAAACGAGACGGAACTTTAGCATAAAGTGGATATAAAAACTGTACACACCCCTGTTAAAATGCCAGGTTTAGTGATGTAAAAAATGAGACCAAAGTAAATCATTTCAGAACTTTTTCCACCTTTAATGTGACCAATAACCTGTACATCTCAATTGAAAAACAAACTGAAGTCTTTAGGGAGAAGAAGTAAAATATAAAAAACTAAAATAGATGTGGTTGCATAAGTGTGCACACACTCTTATAACTGGGTGTGTTGCTGTGTTCAGAATGAACCAATCACATTCAAACTCATGTTAAATAGGAATCAGTAGACACCTGCCATCATTTAACGTGCCTCTGAGTAACCCCAAATAAGTTCAGCTGTTCTACTAAGATTTTCCTGACATTTTCTTAGTCGTGTCTTGCAACAAAAACCATGGTCTGCTTAGAGCTCCCAAAGCATCAGAGGGATCTCACTGTCAAAAGGCATCAGTCTGGAGATGGGTACAAAATAATTTACAAGGCATTAGATATACCATGGAACACAGTGAAGACAATCATCATCTAGTGGATAAAACATTGGACAACGGTGACATTGCCAAGAACAGGACTTCCCTCCAAAATTGATGAAAAGACGAGAAGAAAACTGGTCAGGGAGGCTACCAAGAGGCCTACAGCAACATTAAAGGAGTTGCAGGAATTTCTGGCATGTACTGGCTGTGTACTACATGTGACAACAATATCCCATAGTCTTCATATGTTTGGGCTATGGGGTGGGCTGGCAAGACGGAAGCATCTTATTACAAAGAAAAACATCCAAACCCGGCAAAATTTTGCAAAATTTAGAACTTTTCTAAAAGCATGTGGGAAAATGTGTTATGGTCCGATGAAACCAAGGTTGAACTTTTCGGCCATAATTCCAAAAGGTTATGATACAAAAACAACATCACCAAAAGAGCGCCATACCCACAGTAAAGCATGGTGGTGGCAGCATCATGCTGTGGGGCTGTTTTTCTTCAGCAGGTACTAAGGCCTTAGTCAAGGAGGGAATTATGAACACTTCCAAATACCAGTCGATGTTGGCACAAAACCTTCAGGTTTCTGCTAGAAAGCTGAAGATGAAGTTCCTCTTGACAACGACCCAAAGCAAACAACCAAATCAACCAAAGAATGGCTTCACCTGAAGAAGATTAAAGTTTTGGAATGGCCCAGCCAGAGCCCAGATCTGAATCCGATTGAAAATCTGTGGGGTGATCTGAAGAGGGCTGTACATAGGAGATGCCCCCGCAATCTGACAGATTTGGAGCGTTTTTGCAAAGAAGAGTGGGCAAATATTGCTAAGTCAAGACTGAGTGCTGTAAGAACATCAAAGGGTGCTTCAACAATGCTATTGGTCACATTAAAGGTGGTAAAAGTTCTGAAATGATTTACCTTGGGGTTTTTTTTACTTGGCATTTTAACTGGGGTGTATACACTTTTTATATTATATTTTATATTATTTATTTTATATTATAAGGCGAGACGAGTTGGGTAGTGATCCAATCAGTAATGCTGTAAGACGCACACATTTGATCTAACCCCAGGAAGACCGTACAACTAGCATCTGTACTGTTTCTCAGGAACCCAATTCGACAATGTTAACACTTGGGAGAAAGAGAATAGTCAATATACTGGCACATTTCTCATTTGATGCCAAGGAAAAGAAGACATTTTGTAAACCGTGTGGGGCGACTATCTCCGGTAAAAATACAACGAACTTAAAACGACATCTGCACGTCATCCTGAAACTGCGGTCACGCTATTCGCACCTAAATGGCGCGAGCTCCTATTTTAGCGGTATTACGGTAGTGCATTGCAAACGCACTCGAAGTTCATTATGTTGAAGACAAAATGTCAGTGAATAAAGTAGGAATGAAAATATGTTTCCAGCTCGCGTCGTGGATATATTTTACTTTACCTAAAAAGTGTTCATACTACCTTTAAGGAGTATTCGGATAACATAACTCCGTTTAACACTGCAATTATGAATATATGTATTTAAAGCATGCACATATATCTGATCTTCTGATCTTATATGTATAATAAAGCTCATAATATATCATTGATTCTATTCTACAATATCTCATGAGTGTCCACACCGAGTTTGAAGCAGGTTGGTGAAAACTGAGTTTTGGTGACCACTTTACAGTATACTGTTATTATGAATGCATGCATAGAGACCTGAGTTTATATAATAAATAGATTTACTTATACATCATTCATTCCAGCTTGATTCTATTCTTTACGTATTGCAACCTTCACATGTCATACTTCAGTCAACTGAATCTACTGTAGATTTAGTCGACTATAATCTTATAGTTAAAACTAAAAACAATTTAGATGACAAAATTATGCCTAAAACTAAATTACATTTTAGTCAAAAGACTATGACTAAACCCGAATTAAAATTTGCTGTCAAAATGAACACTGCTGTAAACCCGACTTGCTTTGACAGAGTAGTGCTGTGGAGGAAAGTCCATGACAGTTAGCACTTGATCTTCGTTTGTCTTGTGGTAGTTGTTGCAAAGCTGTGAGGTGTGTTTTGGGTCATTATCCTGCTGCAGTATGAATCCTTCTCCAAAAAGATCCAAACAAGCATCTTCACTAGTGCTCTGAGCTTTGTGGCACTTATTTATATGGGTACACACCTTTTAACATCTATTGGCTTTAAAGACCAAGATTTGAATTACAACAAACTATAATAGGATATAAAAATCTGTCACTTATCTCAGGATGTTGTTGTTTTCAGCAGTATCTCTGATGCATTACAGTAGCATTACAGTAGCATGAAAAGACTATGTGACTATGGTAATGTCTGGTCAATGGCTTGTCGGTCACCACCCTGTTTCACAAAACGTCATGCACTCGTTAAACAGCACTTAAAGCTGTACTTCTGTGCATATTGGTAACGAGGGATACTTTCTCTGGATGAGCACCAGACCGATGTTTTATGTTTGCAGGTTTGAGTTCTGTGAGCCATCGTTCGTGGTGGGGAATTGTCTGGAGATTCCTCCAGAGAGTCGGCAGTACGACAGAGTGTATTGTGGGGCCGGAGTGCAGAAAGAGTATGAGAACTACATGAAGAACCTGCTGAAGGTTGGAGGAATCTTAGTGCTGCCCCTGGAGGAGAAGGTCTGTACTGTACTTGAAAGTTTCTTATGAATGCAAGCGTTTGGACTGCTAGTCATGTTGCATGTTTTGACAACCTCTGCAGGGAACAAATTTTATGAGCCAGTAGGAAGTCAGTAAAGTTCTCAGACCTTATGAAAAATACCAGTGGAAAAGTCTCTAAGCCTTTTTTACACAGGTGTGTTACAGTGTTGCGTCAGGCATGGATAATCTGATAGTCTTACAACCTGCAATCCAAACAGTTGTGGATTAAGGGCTTTGCTGAAGGGCCAAACTGTGGCAGGTTGGCAGCTGAATGACAGGGTGTGTTCTAAACCCTGTTCTAAATAATTAACCGTCTGAGGACTTCTGTGTTGCAGTTGACCAAGATAACCCGAACAGGCAAGAACTCCTGGGAGACCAAGAAAATCATTGCTGTAACCTTCGCTCCTCTGGTGCAACCCAAACAAACCATTAATGGAAGGGGCAAAAGTGTACCGCTCCGTGAGTATAGTGCTCCTTTTCTAATATAAGAAAGCACATACAGTGGTGTGCAAAAGTGTTTGCCCCCTTCCGGATTTCCTATTTTTTTGCACGTTTAAATCTTAGTCAAGACAACACAAGTAAACACAAAATATAGTTTTTAAATGAAGGTGTTTATTATTAAGGGAGAAAAAAAATCTAAACCTACATGGACCTGTGTGAAAAAGTGATTGCCCCCTAAACCTAATAACTGGTTGGGCCACCATTAGCAGCAACAACTGCAACCAAGCGTTTGTGATAACTTGCAATGAGTCTTTTACAGCATTGTGGAGGAATTTTGGCCACTCATCTTTGCAGAATTGTTGTAATTCAGCCACATTGGAGGGTTTTCGAGCATGAACGGCCTTTTAAGGCCATGCCACAGCATCTCAATAGGATTCAGGTCAGGACTTTGACTAGGCCACTCCAAAGTCTTCATTTTGTTTTTCTTCAGCCATTCAGAGGTGGACTTGCTGGTGTGTTTTGGATCATTGTCCTGCTGCAGAACCCAAGTTTGTTTCAGCTTGAGGTCACGGACAGATGACCGGACATTCTCCTTCAGGATTTTTGGTAGACAGCAGAATTCATAGTTCCATTTATCACAGCAAGTCTTCCAGGCTCTGAAGCAGCAAAACAGCCTCAGACCATCACACTACCACCACCATATTTTACTGTTGCTATGATGTTCTTTTTCTGAAATGCTGTGTTACTTTTACGCCAGATGTAATGGGACACACACCTTCCAAAGTGTTCAACTTTTGTCTCGTCAGACCACATAATGTTTTCCCAAAAGTCTTGGGGATCATCAAGATGTGTTCTGGAAAAATTGAGACGAGCTTTAATGTTCTTTTTGCTCAGCAGTCGTTTTTCGTCTTGGATCTCTGCCATGCAGGCCGTTTTTGCACCGTCTCTTTCTTATGGTGGAGGCATGAACACTGACCTCAACTAAGGCAAGTGAGGCCTGCAGTTCTTTGGATGTTGTTGTGGGGTCTTTTGTGACCTCTTGGATGAGTGGTCGCTGCGCTCTTGGGGTAATTTTGGTCGGCTGGCCACTCCTGGGAAGGTTCAACACTGTTCCATGTCTTCTCCATTTGTGGATAATGGCTCTCACTGTGGTTCGCTGGAGTCCCAAAGCTTTAGAAATGGCTTTATACTGTAACCCTTTCCAGACTGATAGCTCTAAATTATTTTCTTTCTCACTTGTTCCTGAATTTCATTGGATCTCGGCATGATGTGTAGCTTTGAAGGATCTTTTGGTGTACTTCACTTTGTCAGGCAGGTCCTATTTAAGTGATGTCCTGATTGAGAACAGGTGTGGCAATAATCAGGCCTGGGTGTGGCTAGAGACAGTGAACTCAGGTGTGATAAAGCATAGTTATGTTTTAACAGGGGACAATCACTTTTTCACACAGGGCCATGTAGGTTAATAATAACCACCTTCATTTAAAAACTGCATTTTTTGTTTACTTGTGTTGTCTTTGACTAATATTTAAATTGGTTTGATGTTCCAAAACACTTAAGTGTGACAAACATGCAAACAAAAGGAAATCAGGAAGGGGGCAAACACTTTTTCACACCACTGTATGTAAGAAAGTACAGAAGTATGTTGCTCTAGAGAATTAATATATCGCTTGCGTCGTAGCCATCTTTGAGGTCCGGACGCTGCAGGATCTGGCGCGCATCTCCATCCGCCACACCTTGCGGCAGCCCTCGGAGCTGACGGAGGGTCGAGCCAAACGCCGGGTTTCGTTCCCCGGAGCTCGCGCCATGCACCGCTACGGACCTCGCTTCGAGCGGCGCCGTTTCTGTCGGCGCTTCTACCGCCAGTGCGTCAACTCCACCATCCTCCACGACTCCATGATGCCCGCTGCCACAGACGAGTGCGGCTACCAAGGGGGCATGGAAGAGGAAGACGAGGAGGAAGCCGAGGAGGAAAGGAGCTGTCGCCGAACAGGAGACCTGCAGGAGGAGGATGAGGACGAAGAGGAGACCCCCACCGGAGAGGAAGAGGACAAGGTCAAGAAAGTCGAGCCGCCTGTCAACATTCTGAGGCAGAGGATCTTGGGACTGCCCTTGCCTGAGCCGCTCAAGATGTATCTCTTGTATTACCGGGACAAGTGAACCTCGGAAGCCCAAACAAAGCCCCCATCAAACCTTTAAGATCTCTATGTATTGTCACAGAAACCAACCAGCTTGAATGCATGGAATCATGAATGAACAGGTGATTTGGGTTTTCCACACCATCTTACGCTTGTTTGAGCTCATTGTTGGAGCGTTTTGGAACCCCAGACAGTTGTGAAACGCTTGGATTGACCTTTGTTACACAGGCTGGTGGATGATTTCAGCAGGATTAAAGGGTGATGCCGTGACTGAGCGTAGCATCATGTTTATGAAGACTGTGGTGGACTAAAGCCATGTATATTTTTGTATGGATTTATGGGCGTCTCTACTGATGAACTACTTTCTTGCCTAGTGTTTCTTGCTTAGGTACCGTTTGCATGTGTAGTAGTACTGTGCACCCACTCGCGTTGTTGTGCTGATGCGTTTTAATGCTTTACACGCTGTGTAACTTGGACTAGCTTTGAGGACGTTTGGCACGATTATTGTTACGCAAACTTTAACCGCTTCACTCAGATGTGCATATGAGTATTGAGTTAATCCTGTACAGACTAGTGATGCATCGAAATGTGTACTCATTGGCAAAAAAATAGCTCACCCAAAGTTGTTGGAATCTTTTGAAACTGTGTGTGAATGTACTGATGATGTATGGAAGTGATTACACTATTAGAGCGAAAGGGTATGTGTATTGGGGCAAACTGTGCAACTGAAAGGAGGATTTACTACCCTGTTAGGCCGCCTCTAGCCTGGATATAAGATGAGATACGGTTGGGCATTGGAGGCAAACAGGTTCTGTCTGGTATCCTATGGTACATTTGCCCACAGATGGACCTGTAGATCCTCATCCATCACACCAGCAGTTGGGGCAGTGTGTCGCCCCACAGCAAAGGCAGGATTGAAGCTCTCACCATGAGGCCTCCATACTCGAACCTGACCGTCATGAGATCCCAAACAGAACCTGGATTCTTTGCTACAGACGATACAGTTCCAGTTTGTAGCAGTCCAGGTTTCTCGTTCACGACACCACTGCTAACGAAGGCGACAGTGGCTGGCTGTCAATTTCCGCCTGAAAATTGTCTGGGCAGAGACAGGGGTGTGTAGTGAAGGTGCCTCCTGTGTCTGGTGTACAACAAAACTATGGGAGCTGCTCGTGCTGGTTGGTGGATCAAACGATCCTCTCTACTGGTGCTGTATCTGGCCCGTCTGGAGAGTGTCCGCAAGGGGTGCATTCCCTCATAGATCTACTGCTCCCAACACCTCGTGACAGCTAGATTAGAACGGCCTAGATGGCGGGCAGTTTGTAGAAAATGACCATCCTGCTTCTCTGTCCAGTGATGTGCCCCCTCTCAAAGTCTGTCAACTGGCTAAACTGTTTGAGTGCTTCGTAGAGGCATATCAAGCAGTCAACGATCTGTCACCAAGAGGTACACTACCCAAAAGTAGCATCTGAGAGCCTTTTATAGGGCAGCACTTTTACACCCTCTTGTGGCACAACCCTGTGACTAATCAGATCACATCTGTAATCATTTATATATCTGCCTGTGATGTAACTGCATGAAACATTTTGCAGCAATCAGACATTTTTTTTGTCAATAAGCGTAAATCCTTGCCCGAGACCAAGGCATGTCACCAGAGAACACACGTTCCATCATAGTGCCAACAAGGTTTGCTGTTGCAGTGCGAATGGATGATCCCCCAACTGGTCCAACTACCCAGCTTGGCTGGCAGGCACTGCTGGAATTCGAACCCAGGTCCCCAGGTGGTGGGCTAAATTATTAGTCCGTGCAATGAGTTAGCGCCGTTGCCTCACAGCTCCAGAGCTGCAGGTTCGAATCCCGGCCAAGCCGCTACCTGTGTAGAGTGAATGTTGTCCCTGTATTGGTATGGATTTCCTCTCACATTCTAATGTTAGGTCAAGAAGCGTCTCTCCAAGTGTCCCAGTGCGAGTTAGAGCGTGTGTATGATCTGCAGTGGATCGCCATGCTGTGGTTCTCTCTGGAGCCCTGTGTTGCTGCGATTCTGAATTGGGTTAAGCAGGTATGAAACGAGAGTGATTGAGTAGATTTTGATACTTGATATCAAGTCTGTTTATGTTCTGTCTGGATTCCATTTGTGTTTCCGTTTGCATTGAGGTTGTGTTGCAATGTTACACTCGAGGGCGTGCTTTAATGTGAGATATTGGCACAGGTGTGCTTAGGTCGGAAATCAGAACCCCTGTGCCAGTATCTCATGTTAAAGCATGACCCCGAGGGTACTATTGCGATTATACCACAGTTCCGTTATCGCCATTTATTGTTAGATTTTAAGGTAAAGAGGACAGAAAAAATGATTTGTTTATCAGCCTTCTGCGAGGTAAAATAGTTCCCCCGCGGCTAAGCCCTTCAGTCATTAAAGTCGTGGAACAGAATTACCAACAACTGTTTATTATACAGACAATAAACACAAATATATCGATTTGGTAAGTTTTAATTTATTAAAAAGAAAGTTTATTTACATTCAGCACATAAAATGGGTCGGGTTTTTTAGGCAGGCTGTTACTAAGATCCACTATTCTACCAACTGAAGCAAATCGGAGTGAGATTCCAGTGTTCTAATAAATCTGTATGATGAAGCTCTTAATGTTAATCAGATCAGTCAGAAATGTAAGGGCAGCGTTACAGAGCATCAGCAGCTTCTCTGGGTTAGAGCTGGACTTACAGATAAGAAACCTGTCAGATGAATGAAGCTCCGATCAGCCGCGGATGGTGTTTAATGAAGGACTCACAGTTTAACACCAGCAAACGACATCTTCGTGAGGGATGAAGCTGATTCATGTCATGTTTGATGATGGGACTAAAACTGATCTTCAGTCTCGTTGCTCTTCAGTCAAGCTGTGAAGAGCCGGGACGTTTGATTTAAAGGACTGACTTTGGTTCAGGTTGGTCAGTAATAGCTTCGTCTTCCAAATTTAAATAGTTTTCAAAACCAATATTTTTTTTTTTAACTAATTATAGCTTTCATTTCGGCAGTGTTCTTCTTGTGTCATTATAACTTGGCTGCTTTTTTATGGCAGGGGTCGTTGCTAGGATACATGTGTACGCCGCGAGGTAATGCTTACAGAGCGTCGGTCAGTGTAGCGTTATCGTCAATAATGTCATGTTTCCCAGCTTGAAACTTACTGTGGTATAATGGCCCATTTAACATTTGGAAGCCCAGCCTGAGGTTTGAATCTTGCTGTTGTTTCCAGCAGCTGGCTCTAACCTCTGAGCCTCAGAAGCTGTGACACACCTGTCCTGACCTAGACCTGTGCTGCCAGCATTCCCATTCGACCTCATATTGTTTCTCACCTTTCTATAGCACTCATGCTTTCACAGACCTTTTCTGGTCCAAATTTCGATGCATCTCTAGTACATGCGTGCTAGACTCCATCACACTGCCATTGCATAGTGAGCTTTATGTAGGGAAAGGGGTGTTGGTACCGCTGCAATAATCTTGACTCCTTGTTGTGTTTTAAAGCAAACCATTTGAGTGTTTTTGTAGTTCTCCTAGTAACCATGAGAGCCAGATTCTCCCAGTGCACCTTTAAGAAATAACTGTAGCAATGCTTCTAGTAGACAGTTCTCTTTTGATTTGTATCAGAGGTGTCTTTGATGTTATGTCGACTCATTCAGAAAGTCTCAATAAAGGAAAGCACTCACTGCTGCTGGAAAAGAGAAGGACACGTGGAGTTGTCTGAGCAGGCTCTAAAAGAATGTAATACAGTTGAATCCCACTATCCAAATTCCTGCTATAATGGATGAGGTATTTCAATCCTCTAACCCACAATACCAAATATCACAAGTAAATTTTTCACTTGGAAAAGTCGAGTGCTCTGATTAGTGAGAATTTTTCCCAGAATTATCTGATTGGCCAAAATTTTGGTGGGAATTTTCTCATTGGGCAAAAAAATCGAGTGAGCTGATTGGTCAGAATTTTTTGTGGAATTTTCTGATTGGTCGAAAAATCGAACGATGTGATCGGCCAAAATTCTCTGAGGAATTTTCTGATTGGTCGAAAAATCGAGCGATCTGATTAGTCTGAATTTTTCGTGGAGTCTTCTGATTGGTCAAAAAATCGAACAATGTGATCGGCCGAAATTGTTTTGAGGAATTTTCTGATTGGTCGAAAAATCGAGCGAACCGATTGGTCAAAATTTCCCCCCGAAGTTTCTCATTGGTCGGAATTTTTCATGGTATTTTCATGGTGGAATTGTTCTAAAAATCGAACAATCTGATTGGTCGGAGGTTTTTTATAAATTTTCTATATGGTCGAAATTTTTTGAGGAATTTTCTGATTGGTCGTAAAATTGAGCGATCGGATTGGTCGGAATTTTCCGTGGAATCTTCTGATTGGTCAAAAAAAATCGAACAACGTGATCGGCCAAAATTTTTTTGAGGAATTTTCTGATTGGTCGAAAAATCGAGCGAACCGATTGGTTGAAATAGTTCCGTGAATTTTCTGATTGATCTAGCAATCAGACAATCAGAATGCCCAATTTGGGAGTGAAATGTGACATGTTCTAGTGAATCGAGTAGCGCCTGGTTGTCGAAACACGTTGGAATGCTTTGTAATAAAAAGTTTCTGTTAATGACAATCTGTCCTTTCGGGCAGACTGTGGATCGTCAGACATAAACAATGCCCAGCAACAAAGAACCTGCGCACACAGATTTGTCAACCAAAAACGACATTCATAAAAGATTTTGAGATAAATTGCATGGTTCCACTAGATTTCTACACTTTCAGTACTCTGTATTATTGTGTGAAATCATGCCTAAAGTAACAGCATTTGTAAAGGATAGTTTAGGCTATGAATAGATCTTTCAATAAAAAAATTCAAAGAGTCTGAACTTTTGAACACAGATGTGAACCAGGCAGGACTGAAATGATCAGAGGACCACCGAGTTGGCTGGCAAACAGGAGACGGGGGAGAAAAACATGATCATGACCTATCCAAATATTACTTCCTGTCCATATAGAAGATTGAGTTTGAGATCATCATTGACCATTCAGTAGTTTTGATAGGGGCCTAAACTATCCCAGAAGTTATTAGTGGGAGTTCAGATATCAGGGTTCGACCTTATATGCACCTGCCCTTTAAACAGAGATAAATCCACAACATATCACCCTTAATTAGTTCATTCTTTAATCTGAGAAAAAGGCTTCAACAAGTATAACACAGTACGGGCTCAAGTATTCATCGACAGCAAAGAATGCATTTTTCTATGTTACAGTCAAAGGGAGGTAACAATTTGGTAGAGTAATTATGATTAGGTGGGAATTACACTGGGGTACATTTTCATCACTGCTAAGACAAAGACGGTTACGATTCCTAACTGAACAACGGAGGAACAGATCTACTCTTAACTCCTTACACAGCTTTTGACACGTTCTTGCGAAATCATCTTTTTAAAAATCATTATGCAAAAATATATTTGTACATTAAATAATACAATCAATACAAATGGAAAAACAAAGTACATTCTATGCCGAAGGAGACGAACACAAAACTATCTACAGCTGCTTGAATATAAAACAGTCAGTACTTTAATAATTTAGCATTTGTTTGCTATATAATTCCATGTATCTTTATTCCATAATTCAATAGTATATTACGTATTGACGTGTCTCTATAATATAAACTGTATACCATGTATGTATATTGGATATAGGGGCTTCATTAAACCCTACAGTAGCAGCAAGCAAAGGTGTTACCCTTGTTGGTAAGGCAGAGGGTGGGTGGATAATAAAAACAATGGTTTATTTTTACATTTAATCATTTCTCCGTGTTAGATTACCAACTTCCCTAAAGCAGGGGAGCAGAGAAATCACAAAATGCGTCTTTTGTTTAGAACTTTCCATGCACAGGCTCTCCAATACCCTAGTACCCAATACCTCCAATAGCCTAGTATTTAGGTCATATCAACTGCATCCAATATCTTACACTACTAGTGTCCAATTAGTGACATCACCAATGTTCAGACTGATGATCACTCCTAAGCTGTTCTGTAGTGAACTTCTGCGAAAGCAACCGGTTCATTTTAGATGCCTGGTTCATTCTATTTATGAAAGTTATTCTGATGTCACCAGACAAACCCAGCTCTACACTGTGCGCTTCTTATATATAGCAGCTCGGGTGGCTCAGTGGTTAAGAGCCAGCTGCAGGAAACTCCAGTTCCTGAGAGCATTGGTTCAAATCCCAGGAAAGCCTTGCAACATGAAGGTCAAAACAGACCTTCACAACAATTTCCTGAAGCCAAGTTCAAGGAGTGCCGACTGCCGAGGACTTTCCTCCACAGGCATATATGAGATTACTTAAAGACACAGGAAGCCAAGCATTCAGCAATACCACAGCACAGTGATACTATAAGCTAACAGTGATGTCCCAATTTAGTTAATACTCCCAACGTTCGTCTCATTGCGTGGCCCACAGAACAAGGGGAGGAGAAATAAAACTCCCTCGTCTCTTCCTTCATACAGAAAATGAGAAAGTAAGGCACCTTGGAACCCTGACGTCTCAGTGCGTATTGACTTGTTGCTTCCCCCGCCCCACTCCCAGCCTTCCAACATGGGTGACCCAAAGTGAACAGCATCTACGGTTACAGCTCTGATTCTCATCAAGCCCAAAAATCCAGATACACTCCGCGCCCCTCTTCTCCCTTTGCACACTTGGCTTCTAGTGCTGGACTGAGGGATACGGAGGGAGGCTGAAGGATGTGCTAAACACTGAGCTTGCCATGGTGTGCTCCCTCTCAGTCAGTGGCTAACACTACAGCGCAAGTGTGGCGACAAAAACACTCACTCAAGTGAGAGTTTCAATTTGTTAAACCTACAATTAAAATAACACAACTAGCTAGATAAGACTTTCGGTCAGCTGCGGAGCCTCTGACATACACAGTACTCAAGAACATACAACATACCTGCAAAGCCTCTGAACTCAATCTCTGTTTTAAGAACGAGGACTTTGTCACTCATCAGTAACACTAGACACTGAAATTAGACGAGCACAAACAGTCGATGAACACACACAGACAAACGCAGTCTTCTGCTAACAGAGGAAAGCTAGCAGGAGCTGCTTTATGCTGCTTTATCTACCTCTGCAGCTTTTAAGTGTTTAATCCAGCTGAACTCAAGTACAGGCGGTGCTCCCAAATAACACTTCCTAAAAGTAAGACAAACAAAGGAACAAGGTTCACCTTCCTAATCTGAGCAACTGGGACACTTCATTACCGACGCCATTCAGCTCCTCCAGACCACGGCCTCCCAGAATGCGGTTCTAGAGATCTTTCTGGAAGGAGGAAACAGCTGGAGATGGTGCGAGGATTTGGTGGTGTCATTTAGGCACGAGACCACGAGACTGAGGGTACAGTGGCGATCCTGAGTTGGACGGGCTGTGGGGTGAAGTGGGGGTGCCCACTTTCTTGCCAGTTTTGGGGCGGCTGTGAAAGAAATAAGAGCACGTACAGGTAAGTGCTGCTCAATGTCTGTTCGCTTTAGGAACCAATTACAGTGGTACCTTGGAACTCGTGGAACTTGGTTCTTGACGCATTCAGACCAGAAAAATGTGTCTCGGTTCTCGTTGTTTGCTCGTTACTCGGCGCACTAGCTTAAACTTGTAGAAGTCGAGTCACGTGACTCATTCATGACTCACGATTCAGTACACAATGATTCAGAATCTCAATAGTGGTTGCTCAGTGAAGATCTCCAGTATTTTCATCGTGTTTTTCTTTATTTTTACATCTACAGTACTGTATTCGTAGTGCAAATTAGTCTCCATGGGTACTAAAAAAGGTTGTATTGACTGCCAACCGAAAGCAAAACAGGTTAATGCTCCAGAACACAGGCTGCAGTTAGTATTAGCAGTGTTATGCTTTCACTTTTCACTCTCAATCCATTACTCACTCAATTACATGAGATTCAACACTTCACTATAAAATAAGCTTTGTGCTAATGAGTTTGGCTAACTATAGGTTAATGTAAGTGTTTTAAACATGAACTTACTTATCATTATGTATCACAGGCGCCGCTATGGTACAACACAAAACCAAATCCTACCAAACCCTCGTTAAACACTTCAGCCCATGATACATTTAGCTTATGATGGATTTATCTGAATATATCCCCATCATAAATCAGGGAGCACCTGTACAATACAACTCCATTAATGCATGCCTAATACAGTGTGGATTTTCTGGGGTTTAGAACGGATTAATTCATGGTTCTCAACAAGCCTTCTGGAACAAATTAACCATGAGAACCGAGGTACCACTGTATTACAAACTATAAAAGGAAATAAAATCTGTCTTTTGTAAACAGCTGGTCAAATTTTAAAAAGTTTATCATGTGTTATAGCAGAGTTTAAAACGCTTAAAGTGAACAAAGCTTAAGGTGGTTTAATCTCCTAAAACAATGACCTAGGAAAACCAAAGTTCTCTCAGCTACTACTGGTTAGAAGTGCTCTCTAGTGCTAAAATGACAAACCTGTGATCCAAAGGGAAAGCAGTCATTTTAATGGCTTTTTACCATTTAAACCTATTGTAAGTCAAATGCAGAGCGTAAAATTGATTATTCCTTCGGGACCACATGTTCATCATTTCAGCAGCAGAGATTACTTATGACCAGTATTAACTGAAAGAAGTTTGGTGATCCTGGGTCACTGCTTTAGCACATTAAGCATTTTACTTATTTTAATTGGGAAGAAAAAAGCTTTAATGTAAAAATGACAACTTGGTTGAAAGAAATAATACATTCTTTATAAATAAACATTTGGCACATTTTTCACCATTTTGGAATCAAAACTTGGAATCGATAAGAACCGGATTGGATAAGCAGAATCGGAATCGACAGCACAGTGTAGAGTGAAGAGGGTGTGTTTTGGACACACAGAAAGATACAAGTGGACAAAGGGCGAATGGTTCTCACCTTGATTTTGGTTTCTTGTTGAAGATCGCAGGAGCCAGGGCTGAAGCATCCACCTGGATCTCGTCCTCTTCTCTTAGTGCATCCTCCAGCGCTGCAGCCACCTTGGGAGCGATCACCGGCTCCTCGTACTCTTTAGTGGTGCGTGTGGGCAAGTCCAGCTCCAGCATTAGGATATTGTCCGCCTGATAGAAGGGGGGAGCCAGTGAGCAGGGGACAGATACATTAAACAGAACAAGAGAGGTTGCAACTCAAGCATTCCTAATGCAGACATACTCCAGTGAGCCAAAATACTATGGTACAAGTCAAACGAGTGAGTGGACCCAAGGCTTCCCAGCAGAACAAAGCTAAAAGCATCACACTCCATCCTCCAGCTTGTCTTCTTTCCAGTATTTAATGGTGCTTGAAAGTTTGTGAACCCTTTAGAATTTTCTAGATTTCTGCATAAATATGACCTAAAGCATCATCTGATTTTCACACAAGTCCTAAAAGTAGATAAAGAGAACACAGTTATAGGTTTCTGATTTGTCCGCCATCTGCAATTCCATTTTTGAACACTAGATGGCATGCTAACAGACCTGCTAAGAGACGCACATCTCAGCGAGAATCCTAATTTCTTGTAATTGCAGGGGACTAAAGTTTCTTTATGTTTACATTTTTATACAAGAAAAGTGCACATTACTTTGAATTGTTATTCTTCAAAAATTAAAAGCAAATGTTGTCACCTGGTTATTTAGTATACGTTGAATCTATGGTAAGATGCCTATATTGTCATAAAATGAAATTAGGACTGCTGCTACAGAACAGTGCAAATGTACACAAAAAGACAGTTAGACAGTCACACAGAAAGATTAAGTCAGTCAAACACAAAGCCTTTGTACTTAAAGATGAGTATTAGACTATTAGACTACTAGAATATAAGAAATATTGTACAGATGTATTGCACTGACAGAATAGGGCATTTTGTGTACAATTTTAAACCTGTTTCTAGTAAGTTCTTTTAATTGCAAGAGACTGTTTTATTGTGAAACCTGTAAAGGAAAATCTGCGTTGCTTTCATTGTTTACACTACAGAAATAAAAAAGCAATGTCTTTTGTCTAATGGAAAATCAATAATCGTGAGAAAATCGCATTGTGAATCGTATCATGAGCAGAGTGTATTGTTACACCCCTAATGTAGACGCACCTGATATCTGGCATCTGGCCGAGTCATCATGGCCATGTGAGCATGCTGACTCAGTGGCCTCCTGTAACCCACAGCAGATACTGGTCTTGTCATCATTTGCTGATCACTGAACAGAGTGAGAGGAACAAAGAGCAAGAGAGTGAGAGAAAATGGACACAATGAAAGAGAAAGAGCGAGACGGAGACAGTGAGAAAGAGAGAGAAGAAAAGAACGAATCAGAGAGCAAGAGAGACACATTTACATTTACAGCATTTAGCAGACGCCCTTATGCAGAGCGACTTACAATTGACACAGTCTTACAATCCAAGCAACTGTGGGTTAAGGGTCTTGCTCAGGGACCCAACAGTGGCAGCTTGGCAAAGGTGGGATTTGAACCTGGACCTTCTGGTCCATAGTCCAGTACCTTAACCACTAGGCTACCACAGTCCCCAGACACAGAAAGAGATTTAGTAAAACTTGCTTAGATTACAACATTACAAATTCAAAAGTACATATACTGAATTTGTATATACACACACCTTACTGAAGTATATATACACCAAAATCACACAGACCTTCTCCCGTGTTCTAGGCTTACATTCAGGCATTAAAGTAGGCAACGCTCTGTACTGTAGCTTACTTTGTGTTATTTAATGACTGCCATGAAATGTGGAACTTTTTCTTGAAAGATCAGTTAAATCTGTGATTTCTGAAAAACAACGTCCGTGAAATGAAGCACATTTCCCATGAAGCTAGTAGGGCCGTAATAATAACATAATAAACATCAAAATTTAAAAAGACAAAAACAAAACATGAAAAAATGTAAATACTAACAGAACTTTGACACCAGCTCATCACATTAAACACCACTAATACCACAGATGTTCTTAATCATATCTGTAACTTTAATCAGGAATGGGGAGAGAGAGAGAGAGAGAGAGAGAGAGAGAGAAACAGACACAGACAGACAGACAGACAGACAGACAGACAGACAGACAGACAGACAGACAGACAGACAGACAGACAGACGAAGAGACAGGCAGAAAGAAAGGATAATGACACAGAGGGACAGAAAGTGATGGTGGAGACAGTGAGAGAGAATAGAGACACCCTGAAGAACATCTGTACTAAAAAGCCCAGTTAAGATCATGTTAATCTAAAGACTAAGAGTAATGGATTGCCTACTCTTGAATGCGGGTGATGGGTTTCATTTTCCAGCAGTCGTCCTCCTCATCAAAGGTGGCCCGCATAACAATCTTATTCTTCTCCTCCAGCGGGATGAAGTTTTCGATGATCAAATGCCTGCTCGACACAAGAATAAATGTCAACGCTCGTCTTCTTGTCCGGGATCTTTGGCTAAAATCTAATGTGCACTGGAGAAGAATAACGTAGAATTCTTCAATTACTGTACTCAAGTACTATAAAGTATTTCTACTTTACAGGAGTATTTCTATTATTCGATTAACTTATTATCACTCCACTACATTTTATTTAATTTCAAAAATGTGTAATTTTTAACACATGTTAATTTATATTCAATAGGCTGCTTTGCCTGCTTGGGGGCCACATGATTTAATGTGCTTTAAAAAAATCCATGTCTACTGTTTAAGGTAGTGGAGAAAAATATTAACACATGGTTTACAATACATCTTAAAAAGAATCTTTGCCTGCA
>JAJAGP010002778.1:0-98919 GCA_025084515.1 Ancistrus triradiatus
TACCCCAATACGCCCTGCATTTGCCTCCTCTCTCCGTGCGGCGTTACAGAACGTGTAGCCTAAACATGGAGGCAGCGGCCACCAGCTCACCTCTCGACACCTCCACGGCAGAACAAATCGCCGATCTCAGTGCCCGGATCCAGGAGGTTGTACAGGTCGTCTTCGTGCTTGCCGAGAATCAGCGCTCGCTTAATGCACTAGTACCCTCCGTCAGCGAGCTCTCACAGTGGGTGTCCCAACTTTCGCCTTCCCCCGCGACGGAGGCCTCCGCGTCAGTTCCACTACCTCCGAGCCCACCTCGCCAGCCTTCAGTGGCCTACCGCATCGCTCTACCCGACAAGTATGACGGCAACCCGGAACGCTGCGAAGGCTTCCTCCTCCAGTGCCAGCTCTACTTCGTCGGTGCACCCCCTGAATCCGATGCGGCTTGTATCGCCCTCATCGTGTCCCTCCTCACCGGACGAGCCCTCGATTGGGCCACGGTCATCTGGGCACAGCAAACCGAGGAAGCCACGGAAGCAGCTTCCTAACAGCATTCCGCGCCGTCTTCCAGCACCCCCGGGAGGGGCGTTCCTCAGGGGAAGTTCTACTCACTCTACGGCAGGGGCGCCGCTCCGCCGCCGACTACGCACTGCAATTTCGCACCCTGGCGGCCCAGAGCGGATGGAATACACCTGCCCTCATCTCCGCTTTCTGTCAGGGCTTGCTGCCCGATCTCCACAGAGAACTGGCTGGGAGGGACTTGGATCTATTGCTGGAGCAACTCATCACCCTCGCTATTCGTCTAGACCAGCTCCTCGTTCCACGTTCCACCCCGGCGCCTCGGCTCGCCTCCCCTCCACCTCTAGAGCCCTCGCCTCCTCCTGAGCCCATGGAACTCGCTCGCACTCACTTGCCTACGGAGGAGCGCCGGCGCCGCTTCGCGCACGGTCTATGCTGTTACTGCGGCTCGGATCGCCATCTACGCCCCACCTGCGACCTCGCTCCATCAACCGGGCCAGTCAGCACGCGTGCCAGGGATCCGGCACGCACACCCGGATGAGTCCGACCTTGCTTGAGTCCTCCTTTACTCTTCCTGTCGTTTTGCGACATTCCTCTTACAGCATTGATCGACTCGGGCGCGCAGGGAAATTTCATCGCCGAGGACATCGTCTCCCCATGGAAGATACCCTGCACCAACCTACCGCTCAAGCGCCGCATCTCTTCGGCCGACGGCCGCCCTCTCGGCTCAGGGTTCATCACCCGGGCTACCGCCCCACTTTGCCTGCTCACCGGGGCTACTCACCAAGAAACCATCTCCTTCTATCCTCTGGGATTTCTTACGTTCCCCGTCATCCTCGGTCTCCCCTGGCTCCGGGAACATGACCCCCTCATCTCCTGGTCAGCCCAGGAGCTCATCCGCTTGTCGCCTCGCTGTCAGGAACGCTGCATCCTCCGACCCGCCCTACAGGTCGGCTCGCTCCCACTCACCCAGCCGGATTCCCTTCCTCCCAATGTGCTGGCCCAGTATGCGGATTTGGCACCGGTTTTTGGCACGGGCTCACCTCCGGCTCTTCCTCCGCATCGTTCCTGCGACTGCGCGATTGATCTGCTGCCAGACGCACCCTTGCCCAAAGCACGGCTGTATCCGCTGTCCGCTGCCAAAGGGAAGTCCATGTCGGAGTACGTCTCGGAATACCTGAAACTCGGCTTCATCCAACCATCCACCTCACCTGTCTCAGCGGGCTTCTTCTTTGTGCCGAAATGGGACGGCGGCCTCAGGCCGTGCATAGACTATCGGGACCTAAACCGAATCACACGCAGCTACGCCTACCCTCTTCCACTGGTGCCCTCGGCCCTGGAGCACCTCCGTGCAGCACAGTGGTATACCAAGCTCGACCTGCGGAACGCCTACAACCTGGTTCGGGTAAGGGAAGGCGATGAGTGGAAGACGGCCTTCAGCACCAGCAGCGGGCACTACGAGTACCTGGTGATGCCCTTCGGCCTGGCCAACGCTCCGTCCGTGTTCCAGGCCTTCATTAACGACGTGCTTCGGGATATGCTAGGCAGGTTCGTCATGGTCTAGCGGACGACATCCTCGTGTACTCCCCGGACGACATTCCTCGCTGCTAATCCCTTCGGGATTCTTTATCTTTTTTCCTTCCACCCACCGTCGCCAGGTACTCTTGCCGGTACTCCATCGTCTCCACTCCCATCACCTGCGTGTTAAAGCAGAGAAATGTGACTTTCATACGCAATCAGTCCACTACTTGGGGTATGTGATCTCTCCCTCAGGAGTCGCCATGGATTCCAATGAACTCTCCGCCGTCCTGGACTGGCCGAAACCGGGATCCATCAAGCAGCTGCAGCGATTCCTGGGTTTTTCCAACTTCTACCTGCGTTTCATCAGGGACTTCAGCCGCAAGGTGGCACCCCTCACCGTGCTCCTGCAGGGTAAGCCGCGTTCGCTCCGCTGGTCCCCCGAAGCCAAGCAGGCTTTCGACGCGCTCAAGGTCGCCTTCACTCGAGCTCCCGTCCTGGGCCATCCAAACCCAGATCTTCCCTTCATCCTGGAGGTGGACGCTTCTTCATCCGGCGTGGGTGCCGTGCTGTCACAACGCCTCGGCGATCCGCCTAAACTGCGCCCCATCGCCTATTATTCCCACAAATTGACCCCCTCCGAACGGAACTACGATGTGGGCGATCGGGAATTACTGGCAACCAAGTTGGCCTTGGAGGAATGGAGGCACTGGTTGGAGGGGTCCAAACACCAATTCACGGTGCTGACTGATCACAAGAACCTGGAGTACCTCAAGTCAGCCAAACGACTCAACCCCCGTCAGGCACGCTGGTCTCTTTTCTTCTCTCGATTCCGCTTCCTCATCACCTACCGGCCAGGTACAAAAAAGACGAAAGCCGATGCCCTCTCTCGACGCCATGACCCCGAACCAGTTGTGACCCACCTGTGTCCATCCTTCCAGCCTCCTGCACCATCGGAGCCATACAATGGGAGTTCGAGCAGGAATTGGAAGACAGACTCTCTCAGACGCGCACTCCGCCGTCCTGCCCGCCAGACAAAAAGTTTGTGCCTCAGGACCTCCGCGATCACCTCCTTGCCTGGGCACACACCTCTCTCTGCTCTGGTCACCCCGGTGAGACACGCACGCACCAACTGCTCTCCGCGCGCTTCTGGTGGGAGAACATGTGCAGGGATGTCCATCGCTTCGTCTCCTCCTGCAGCACTTGCGCACAGGCTAAAACTCCTCGCACTCTCCCAGCTGGCCTGCTCTGACCCTTGCCCGTGCCACAAAGGCCCTGGTCACACCTTGCCATGGATTTCGTCACCGACCTGCCTTCATCCCAGGGATTCACTGCTATCCTATCGGTCATAGATCGCTTCTCCCGTGCAGTCCGCTTTATCCCGCTTCCGAAGATCCCATCCGCTCTCCAAACCGCCGAACTCCTCTTCACACACGTCTTTCGTCACTTTGGCATCCCCGAGGACGTCCTCACCGACCGGGGCCCACAATTCACCTCTGCTGTCTGGCGATCATTCTTCGAGAAGCTGGGTTCCACCATCAGCCTCTCCTCTGGGTATCCCCCAGACCAACGGCCAGTGCGGAGTGCTCAAAACCAGGAGCTGAAGAAGGTTCCTCCTGCGTTGTTACTGCCACCACAACCAAATCCGCTCTGACTGGTCGCATTCCCTGCCGCTGGGCCGAGATCGCCCACAAAACGACCCTTCGGCAACTCATCTACTGGTCTCACTCCTTTCAATGCCCCATAGTTTACCAGCCTCCCTTTGTGCCCTGGGACTCCACGCCATCTGACGCCCCGGCCCGTGGCGATCAGTGGTTTTCGCCGCAGCGAGGACGTGTGGTGTCAGGTCACACCTGGCATATCGACAAAGCCATCCGTCGGTACTACAAGAGGCACGCGGACCGTCACCGCCGCCCCGCTCCCGATTTCCAGCCGGGGACCGAGACCCGCCTCCCCTGGGCTCTCGTCTCCAGGGACTCCGCACCTCACCAGGGAAGTACCCCCTTTTTTTCTTCACCACCGCTATCCTGGGACCTTTACCTCATCAACGCACAAAAGTCAATGACATAACGTATAGACTGCAACTGCCCTCAACATTTTCCGTGTCCGTGTCTCTCCCATCTTTCCTATCTTCCATGTCGCTCCTGAAACCTCTGGGTGGCCGGCCCGGTTGGCGGAGTCTCTCTTCCCTCCCTCTGACCGGCCTCCTTCCGACCCGCCCGCCGGAGGCTCCCACCAGCTACACAGTTGACCCCGCCTCCAATACCTGGTCGAGTGGGAGGGCTACGCCCAGCCCGGTAGGAGAGCTGCTGGGTCGGTCCGATGCCAAGGACGTGCTGGATCCCCTCCCGTCTTCGGCGACTTTCCACGCCTCCCGGGCCGATCGACCCGGCTCCCAGACATCGGGAGACACCAAGCTCTCTTGCGCCCCGTCCTCTGCGCGCCCGCTCTTCGCCTCGCTCCGCCTCGACGAGTCCTTCGAGGGGGGGGCACTGTCAGTCCACGCCGCCCGGCCTTGGCACCACTTCACCCGCTCAAACCTTGCCTCACTTTGCCTCACCTACATACTGATTCACCTGCACCTGCTCCATTTTTGGACTCTATCAGCAGAAGCCTACATAAGCACCACTACGCACCCACACCTCACCCGCCTACACGTTCAAGGTTCACCGAGCGGGGACTAGTTCACCTAGCTCCAGTATTTGTTTGCGCATTCTGTGAATAAAAACGACTGCCTTACCCCCCCCCGGATACGGCCGGCGTTTGCCTCCTCTCTCCGTGCGATGTTACAACAGGCCAGTGCCCTGCTACTTGTTACTTTCTATTGCGATACATTATGTCACATATTCCCACAACATATGTATTTACTAACTAAAATATTCGTTAAATCCATCCCCAGGTATTTATCTCACCTCTGGTGTTTTACTCATTGCACTTTACAACATTATGCTTTGGTAGCATTATTTGGTTTGTATAGACAAACTGTATTTTGTAACACACCTGTTCTGGGTTTTGCTGGAAGTTGTATGTTGTTGCATGCACGCTGTTCTTGTAGTGATTTACAAAATCAAATGTACATTTGGCAAGTTAAGAGACTCGGATTCTGATCAAGATTTTAAAAATAACTTTGAATGGCCTGTAAAAGTGAAGAGTTATAGTGTAAAATAGTTGCAAAATGTTATTGGCCATAACTAAAGTCTTATTACTTAGTATAACGTAAATGTCCAAACTGAATAAAAGTCAGAAATGTTACTATAAATGGAAAACAAAAAGGCAAATAAAAATACATTTAATTGATTACATAATACGAATAAATATAACAGGCTTCGTAAATCTTTCTAGAAGGTCCATTTTGCTGTAGTTTCCAACAACAACCCCAAACCCACATTGAAGCCTTATCTCATGGTTGCCATTTGATGTAAAAAGAAAGATGAAGTCTTTTAAGTGAGAGCAAAGGTATTTGCTTTTGTAATTACTGGGACACCAAGCTGTGACTCAAATTATGATTCATAGCAACAGATGTGCTCTGAGTTGCAGAATAAATATATGCGTAATATTCCTCTACTGGTGCCAACGGCTGCTCGTTATGCAAGCGTCCCAATGGACATTCACCCTCAAATCACATCCCAATTTACATACAACTAAAAGCATATTTGTTTTCCTATTAATTTACCAGGATTCATACACCAGTTGAAGGATGACGTTTATATGCTCGCTTGGTTAGAACACATGTTTTTCTAATCAAGTAAGATCATCAAATATGTATAAGTCTGTGAAGTTGAAAGTGATTCCAGTCTGATTTAAAAAAAGTGCTCAATTCTGATGCAAACGCCTGCCAGGAAAGCATTACCCGTAATAGCTGGGATGCCAGATTTCTCATTTTAAGCTAGTAAATACAGCCAAGAGGGGCATCAAAAAGGAACAGTGAGGTCTTTTCTGTCACACCTTTGGGCCCTGCATGGCAACGATCAGCAGAAAAGTCTTGTCAACAGGACACTCTTAATAATTCATAAACAAGAACGTCCAACAAAATTACACCTGGGACACCTCCAATGCGCTTTGGAATCTGTTTGCGCATGCTGAGTATTACAAATTCCACACACACACACACACACACACACACACACACACACACACACATACACACACACACACACACACACACACACTCAAGAAAACCTGGGATAATGATTTGTGAATACAAACGCATTCTCCTTTAACAATAAACATGTGTTTGCTAAGCCTCAATTCCATGATGGCTCAGATTTAAACTCTCTTGTCTTTCTTTTGAAGGATCATATGATTTCATAGGTGCTGTTCACACTTGTTCCTGAGTGTGTGAAGACAGACAATGCTGAGAGTGTCCCTGATGTAGCTTACGCATCATTATGGCTGGTTATGCGATACCAGTAACCTGCTTCCGTACAGCACTTAGCACGCTCAATCTGCAGCTCAAAGTAAGCCAGGACTGAGGACCTGGTGCACTGGTGAGGCGGCTACTTGTCCTCGTATGCCCATGTGTTGTGTGTTGAAAAAGAATGCAAGAACCTGAATGAGAGAGCATGCTTGCCAAAAAGAAGCTGCTGCCAAAAAGCACAGATGCCGAGGTTGGTAGGCACTTTAATCAATGCTATTTATATCATAGTGACATACATAAGAAAACAAGCCGAGTGTGTCTGTTAAGTGGCTGCTGTGGGGTGTGCCAGGTCCCTTTCACTCTCGCTTGTCTAGTGAGCCCATGCTCTTGCATAAACACAGTTTCTTCATTGTGACTGTTAATAAAAAACCTGTATATATTCTATTTGCACACTCTATGCACACAAAACATACAAAACTTTATAGAATTGTATTACTCTGCAGTACGATATATTTTCTTGTAGTCTGAAGACAGGGAACTTACTGTAGTTTATTTAAATATTTGATGTATTTATTTGATTTATTATTATTATTTATGTATTTGGTGTATTTAATTCTTTTCATTAAATTTAATTGTATTACATTTGAAATTACAAAGACATTCAAATTACATTACTCTTTTAAAATCAACAGTTTACATAGGGTTTAATTTTCCAATGAATTCATCCACTCATCCACTAATTTCATAATGCCACAGACAACACTGTGATTAGCTTTTGCATAAAAAACAGAAAACACAAATCTTTCATGCTAATTGCTTTTTACCGCACACAATTCTCTATTTTCAAGGCTTTGTCAAGATTTTTTATGACAGCAGAGTTAAACACAAATGCTCCCCTCTTTACTATCTATCCTTCATTACATAATGCTTCATTAAATACAGATACAGAAACACTAAAGTGGGAAGAACATAGTCTGACTGAAATTGAAATTAAAATTTACTGTAAGAAATAAACAACTAAATGTAACCAATAAAACGTTTTATTACCCATCTCTGCTATTCAGTATTCCAAAAAGATTCAGAAACTTCATTAGCTCTGGTTTTACATGGTGATTGTGTTCTTTACAAATTGTAATATATATCTTTTCAATATTGGTACATTAGTAAATGTTTCAGAAAGATCATTAGCTCTGGTTTTGCATTTTAGATATGTTTTTTATTTTATTTTTATTTATTTAGTATATTTCCGTGTCCTAGGTATGATGATTTTGATTATTTCAGCTGTTCTTGTCTCTGTTCTGTATACTAGCACACCGTCAGAGCCCTGGTGCATAACTGTGAAATATGTTATTGGTTTACACTTCAATAGTAAGGTCCATGTCATGGTGTGTTTCAGCTTAATAATGGGAGCTACTCTAGAATAGAACCATAATGGAGCAGACTGCTCCTCTCTCTACTATATATACCTGCTACAATATCCCACCATACAAAGTAGCCTGAGACATGACACCCTCATTGAGTCCAAAGCACTTCGGCAGAAACCCCTGACACACTTTCTCAAGCTTCTCCACGAGAGAGAAATAAAAATCAATAAACAATCTGAAGTTCTCTGAAAACATTTTTTCATGTATAATAAACATACAAGCATCACTACTCGACCTCAAGACTAGGTGTGTGTTTTTCAAGTATAAAAAAGGGCCATGACAATAAGCAAAAAACTGCTAGAAATTAGAAATCTTAAAGTAGAAATCTGCGTAGTTAAGATAAATAAAACTGTGACTGTCACCTCCCACCTCCAGCACCGACCACCCGCACGCACCTTTGCCTCGCTCGGCCCTCGCCCTCATACGGAATCACCGCACCTTGTCTCTCTCTCCGACTCTCGGGTGAGCTTGTCACGCCCTACACTCGCTTTCCTATCATATACTAACCGCACTTCATCTTCAGCTTCGCGGCGCTCGGAGCGGTCATATCTGTCAGTTCCCGATGCTACATCCTACTCATCACCTCCTTGTCTATTCTTGCTTCCTATTTTCTTAGTGGAGACCCCTCACCATCAGTTCTTCAAATCCCTCTTCCCCTCTCACGATCATGTTATGGTAGAAGTCGCCTTGCTGCTCCGTTCGTCCAAAAAAAATCCTTTTGGCGTTACAAAGATAAAAAAAAGAGAAGAACACGACAAACATTGAGCATCTTCCCGCCAATCCTCATCCCGACGCTTTCCCCCTGCGTAAACATCTCTCCTACCTTCGGGCCCATATCCATTCAATTTTCCCGTCTTTTTTTTGTCGCCCTCCTCTCCTCCCCCCCTCTTTCTCTCCACCTCCCTGTTCCCCCTCCTTCCCCGAGCCTCACGCAAGCGTTTGTCCCCAAAGCTCTCACGCCTTCCCCGCGTGGCAGGCCGTTCGGCGTCGTTTTTTTTGCTTTTCCTTCCCCCAGTCCTCCGCTCGGCCCGTCCCGGCGGCCCCCTACCCGCATCGCCCTTCCGGACCAATATGACGGAGACCGGAACGCTGGCGAGGGCTTCCCCTCCCTGCCATTGCTCGTTGGTATTTCACCCGCCAACCCCACCGGAGTCCCGAAGTCAAACCCGGATCGGCCCGCATCATCCCTCCCCCTCCGCACCCGGTCGGGCCTTTCTCGAATGGGCTCACGGCCATCTGGTCCTCAGCAGCAAGAAGAGGCTTCCGTATACAGCAGCTTTCCCTCGCCAGCCTCCCGCGCAGTCCCCCCTTCCCAGCACCCCCGGGAGGGGCGTTCCTCAAGGGTGAAGTTCTCCTGAACTCTAACGGCAGGGTCCGTCTCTCCGCTGCCCGCTACGCTCTCACGCTTCCCCCCCTGGCCGGCCCCCAGAGCGGATTGGAACCACCCCTGCTCTCCTCTCTTCCCTTCCTTCAAGGGTCCTGCGCCCCCCGAGCTCCGAGAGAACTGGCCAGGGAGGGAACCTGGATCCTGTCCCTGAAAATGTGCTCTCATCACCCTCGCTATTCGGCTGGATCACTCCTCGTTCCGCCTCCACCTCCGCCTCCTCGCCTCGCCTCCGCTTCCCCCCCTCCTCGACAGTCTTTTCGCCTCCTCCGGAGCCCCATGTATCTCGAACCGCGCCCACCCTCCCGCAGGAGGAGCGCAGACGGTCGCTTTCGAGCAGCCTGTGCTGCTACTGCCGCTCTGACCCGCCCACCCTCCCCGCCCGGCCTGCGCCTCGCTCCATCATCCTGCCCACCGACTCGCGTGCCAGAAGTTCCAGCACGCACGCCCCCGGGGTGAGTCGAACCTTGTTTTGATTCCTCTTTCCCATCTCCCTGTGGTTTGCGGCGCGCTCACGCCTGATTTCCGCTCTTACAGCATTGGATCGACTCCGGCGCGAATTGAACTTCCATCGCCCAGCACTTTCCCGTCCACGCGGTGGAAAGATTCCTTGCGTCACGCTGCCACTTACCAACTTTCGCTCTCCGCTCTGGTCCTATGGCCTCCCCCCTTTCTCTTTCCTTGTCCTTCCCTGCTTATCCCGGCTCCCCTCTGCCCTTGCCTCTCCGGAGCCGACCATCAGTAGACTATCAGGTTTTCTACCCTCTGGGATTTCCCTCACGCACCCGCTTTATCCCCTTGGACTGCCCCTGGCTCCGTGATCACGACCCGCTCATCTCCTGGTCAGCCTTGAGCTCGTCCCGGATGGTCCCTCCCCGCTTGCCAATAACGCTGCTCCACCGGCCCGCCGTTCAGGTAACGCTCACTCCCGCTCACCCAGTTTGGATCCTCTTCCTCCCACGGTAACCCGCTCAGTAACACGGACCTGGCTCCGTCTTCGGGGCGGCCTCACCTGCCCACTCTTCCGCCTCACCGTCCCCGGCACCTGCGCGATTAGACCTTCCTTCCAGACGCCACCCTTGCCTAATCACGCCTAGTATCCTCTGTGCTGGCTGCCTAATATAAAAATCCCATGTCCGTCCTCAAGGTCTCACCTTCTTCCTCTTATCCTCTTTATCTGCCTTTCAGCATGGGAGCACTTCCCCCCCCCGTCCAACCTCACCTGTTCTTCGGCTGGTTTTCCTTCTTCGTGCCCAAACGTGAATGGGCGGCCCTCCGGCCCTGCATTTGACTAATCGTGGAACTTAACCGAATCACCGGGGGCTAACGCCTCCCGCTCCACTGGGTGGCCCTCGTCCCTTGGCGCTCCTCCGCGAATCTCAATGGTAACACCAATTTTAAGCCTCCGTAACGCCTAATAACCTGGTCCTTGGTAAGAAAGAAGTGTGATGAATGGAAAGAACGGCTTTCCAGCACACAAGCGGACACTATGAGTTACCCCCCCCCCCCCGCCCCTCTCGTCATGCCCCTTCGTCCCGCCAACGCCCCATCAATCTTACAGGGCTTTCATTCAATGACGTGCTCCGGGAACCATGCTCGTCATGTTTTCCGTAGTGGTCCTACCTCGTGACATCCTCGTGTAACTCCCCGGACTTCCCAAAGAACCCCGTCGAACAGAGTGCTCCAGGTGCTGGAGCCGCCTCCACTCTCACATCTGCGCATCAAGGGCGGAAGAACTGCGAGTTTTCCACACGAGGTCTGATCCGTTACCTGGGTTTAAGTGATCTCTCCTTCAGGCGTCCCGCCCATGGGGACGGCCAACAAGCTGTCCCGCCGTCCCGGACGGCCGAGACGGGCTCCTCATGAACAGCTGCAGCGGTTCCTGTGCTTCTCAACCTTCTATCGGCGCTTCATCAGGGATTTTCAGCCGCACTTTGGTCGCCTCTTTCACCGCCCAGCTTCTGCAGGGTAAGCCCCTCGTTCCCTTCGTTGGTCTCCCCGAAGCCGATCGGGCCCTTTCGAACGCTCAAACCGCCCTTCACTCAGGCCCTCCCAATCCTGGCCATCCCTAACCCCCCAGATCTCCCTTTTCCCTCTGGAGGTGGACGCCTCCCTCGACAGCGTAGGTGCCTTGCTCTCTCAACGCCCTTGGCGAGCCCGCCCAAACTGCGTCCCCATCGCCTTCTCTCGGCACAAACTTACCCCCGCCGAGCGTAACTAACACGGGGGCCGACCGGAGAGTTTTACTAGGAATCAAAGCTGGCGGCTGGAGGGGGGAAGGCACATTGGCTAGAGGGGTCCAAACCATCGCTTCACCGTCCTACTTACCACAAGAAAACCCTGGAATACCTCAAAGAACAGCCAAGCGACTCAACCCCCCGCCAGGCTCGTTGGTCCCTTGTCTTCACCCGGTTTCGACTTCCTCATCACTTAAAAAACCGGCCCGGGCACCAAAAACACAATGCCCGCTGCCGCTCTCTCGGAAGATTCGACCCCGACCGGCCCCCTTCCGAATCCGCCACTCCCATCATTCCCGTACTCGTGCACCGTTGGAGCCATGAGTGGGAAAGTTCGAACGGGACCCGGCAGGAAAGGCTTCTCCCGGGGTCCGGCTCCGCCTTCCCCGGCCCGCCAGAACAAGAAATTTCTGCCACAGGACCTCCGCGATCGCCTTCCCCGTCTGGGCGCACACTTCCCTCTGCTTCCGGCCCTCCCGGGTAGACACGCACATACCAACTGCTCTCCGCGCGCTGTTTTGTGGCAGAAACAAATGCGCGGGGGACGTCCACCTCTTCGTCTCCTCCTGCCGCCGTCTTGCGCACAGCAAAGACACCACGGGAACTTGCCATCGGGTCCCCTGCTTGCCCGTCCACTTGCCCCGTGCCGCACAGGCCCTGGGCCACACATCGCCCTGGACCCTTCGTCACTGACCTGCCCCCGTTCCCAGGGGCACTCCGTCATCATGTCCGGTGGGATAGACCGTTTCTCCCCGTGCCGTCCCCCGGTTTGGTTTCCCTTTCTAAAAATCCCGTCTGCCGCTCCAAAACGCCGATCTCCTCCTCACCCACGTCCCTCCGTCTCTTCTGCATCCGGAGGAACGTTCGCACAGACCGGGGCCCCAGTTTCACCTCGTGCTGTTCTGGCCCTCGCCTTTCTTCGACAGACTGGGCTCCCCACCGTCAGCCCTCTTCCCTCCGTTTACCACCTCAGACCAACGTCCAAGTGCGGAGCGCTCCAACCAGGAGCTCAGAAGTTCCTGCGTTGGCTAATTGCCCTCCACAATCCGCACGACTGTCCGCAGTTTTCCTTGCCATGGGCCGAGATTGCTCAGACCTCCCTCGGCATCCTCCACGGTCCTCACGCCCTTTCATTGCGTCCTCGGGTACAACCCCCCTTTGTAACCCGGTATTCCGTGCCGTCGTACCGCTCCGTCCCGTTGACCCATTGTTTCGCCGCCCTAGACCGTCTGGTGCCAGGTGCACCAACTCATCGACAAAGCCCATCCGACGGCTTACAAAAAGGCCCGCTGACCGTCGCCGCCCGGCTCCGCTCCTGAACCTTTCCCCCCCAGGTACCGCTCTGGTCTTCTCCACCCATTGACTCCGCACCACACAAGGACGTACCCCGTTTTTTTTCTCCTCGCTTTTTTTGGGTCCCATATCTCATAACACGGAAGTCAAATGACTTAACCTACAAACTGCGCCTTTTCCCTCATACCTCCGTGTCTCCTCCCCGTTTTCCAACGTTTCCGCTCCTGAAACCCTGGTGCCCGGGCCGCTGGCAGACCTCCCTCTCCACTCGGACCATCCCTCCCGCCCGTGTCGGCCCCCTGGAACCTTCCCGCCTAACCGCCAGTCCCGTCCCGCCTCCTATTTCCCCCTCCGGCCCGTGCTTCACGTCCCAGTTTACTGGTCCCCGCTTGGGAGGGCTACGGCCGGAGGAGAACAGCTTGGTTGACCCGCAAGGACCCGTTCTTTGGACCCCCCCTCCTCGTCAGGAACTTTCCACGCATCCCATCCCGAGCGCCCGGCAACCCAGGCCACGGGCCGCCCACTCAGGACGCCCGTCGCTCCCCAATCGCTCGCCGCGCTCCCGCCCGACTACCGAGTCCTTCGAGGGGGGCACTGTCCCACGCCACCTCCATCACCGATCCACCCCGCACGCCCCTTTGCCCTCGCTCGTCCCCCACCGCCCCCCCCCTAGTCTGCCCTCCATCCTTACTCACAGCCTATCCCCTTCCTCTACGATGTCCCGTCCCTCCTTTTCTCCCCTACATCTCCCACCGAAGGTCACCTCCCTCGATCTCTCCCTTCTCTCCATCGGTTTGCCCATTCTAATCGCCCGTTCCCCTTGCCGTTGTCCCCTCCCTTACTCCCCTGTTCGTCCCCTACCACTCCCCCTCCTTACCACTCTTCAGCTCGTGACCTTCCCGTTTTGCCTCCTCCGCTTGGTGGCGTTACAGTGACACACCTTTGATAGGAAAATTTTGAATTCAGTCAAAAATATTGTGTATCATAAATGAGTTTTTTGGGGGGTTTGTGTGTGTGTGTGTGGTGGTGTGTGTGTGGGTGGTGTGGTGGTGTGTGTGTGTGTGTGTGTGGTGAGGTGGAGGTGTTAAACTTTTAAAAAAGAACGGGATATTTGGGATTATGCAAAACAAACTTTTAATTTCCCTCTTGCTGTGGCCATATCATCAGGCCCTGTGGCATCTCACTGAATCATAGTTGTTTGAATTGTTTTTGTTTATTGTTTTTATTTTTTAATTGAGGCCACTAAGTTGATATGGTAAACCGATCCAGAGAGGTTTTTAGAACAATCCTTCTGGTATAGTCTGGTAATTTTTCAAAAACACATCTGAAATGATCCCCAATACTTTCAGAAACCATTTCTGTGGCCCTGACTAGACAAAGTTGAACTCTTTGGAAGGCCCCATAAACCTTGAATCGGTTCCCAATCTGGACATAGATTTTTGGTCGAGAACGTTTTTCGTCACTCAATCTAAGTGATTAAGTCCCGCTGAGACTGAAGGAAGTCCACTTAATGAGTGACTAAACCTTTTTCTCCGACAAAAATTATGTTCCATACTTAACATATTCCAACTTCTGTCATGTTTCGTTACCTGGAATTATTTAACATGCAATCAATAACCTACATCCTTGGGGAAGGTGTGTGTCCCATTAACAATCTGGTGTAAGAGTAACACAGCATTTCAGAAAAAGACATTATAGCAACAGTAAAATATGGTGGTGGTAGTGTGAAATGGTCTGGGGCTGTTTTTTTGGCTGGCTTTCAGGACCCTGGAAGACGTGCTGTGAATAACTGGAACTATGGATTTCGGCTGTCTACCAAAAAATCCTGAAGGAGAAATGTCCAGCCATCTGTTCCGTGACCTCAAGCTTGAAAACGAACTTGGGTTTCTGCGCAGGACATGATCCAAAACACAGCAGCAAGTCCAGCTCTGAATGGCTGAAGAAAAACAAAATTAAGACCTTGGAGTGGCCTAGTCAAAGTCCTGACCTGAATCCTGTTGAGATGCTGTGGCATGATCTTAAAAAGGCCGTTCATGCTGAAAACCCTCCAATGTGGCTGAATTACAACAATTCTGCAAAGATGAGTGGCCAAAATTCCTCCACAACGCTGTAAAAGACTCATTGCAAGTTATCGCAAACGCTTTTCTTTGCAGTTGTTGCTGCTAAGGGTGGCCCAACCAGTTATTAGGATTAGGGGGCAATCACTTTTTCACACAGGGCCATGTAGGTTTGGATTTTTTTCTCTCTTAATAATAAACACCTTCATTTAAAAACTGCATTTTGTGTTTACTTGTGTTGTCTTTGACTAATATTTAAATTGGTTTGATGTTCAGAAACACTTAAGTGTGACAAACATGCAACAAAATAGGAAATCAGGAAGGGGGCAAACACTTTTCACACCACTGTATCAGTCTTGCGTATATCTCTCACTCAGCTAGGCTCTTACCTAGCTAAGTCAATTTGCTGTTTCTATGGAAATTATCAATCTGTATCAAAATAAATTGTTAACATTAAAGTAAACCTTTGATTTGCCTTGCAGCTGGCAGTACTTTAGAACATTTGATCAAAATGCTGCTGTGAAAAAAATCAACACCTAATCCATTAATGAAGTAACGAACACCTCCTGACCAATCAGAAACCAAGATTTAAGAGGACCATTGCATAAATATGTATACAGTGCATTCATGTGCATTACCAGGGGTCTCTGAAGTCTCAGAGAGAGCCATAAAGCAGAGAGGAGACACAGGACAAGCTTAGTTGGCCTCCCTGAAGGGTGTCATCTGTCTAAATGTCTTAACTTTACATTTGGGGGCTGCAACTGTCTGTCTGTATTGGCCTCAGCTATGGGGATGGAGAGAGGCCAATGTTCGGCCTCAGCTGTGACAGATACACAATGACAGACCTAACTGTGCTGCTGGTGTGTGTGTGTGTGTGTGTGTGTGTGTGTGTGTGTGTGTGTGTGTGTGTGTGAGACACACACGTCATTACACCTCCCTGTGACATCTTTGGGCCTGCCTTCTTGCCGGCACTACCCAATTCAGTCCTGACAGAGCATATACTCACAACTACACACACACACACACACACACACACACACACACACACACACACACACACACACACACACACACTAATATACACTGACCATAAAAACTTTTGTTTGTTTTTACTTCTCATAATTAGTCACAAGAATTAATTCTGTATATTCTACATATTCTATTTCTATTTTCTATTTCTATTTCTGTTAACATCTGTTATAGTTTTAAAACAGTATTATATATATACATATATATATATATATATATATATATATATACACACACAATGGGGCAAAAAAATATTTAGTCAGCCGCTTGTGCAAGTTCTCTGACTTAGAAAGATGAGAGAGGTCTGTAATTTTCATCATAGGTACACTTCAACTATGAGAGACAAAATGAGAAAAAAAACATCCAGGAAATCACATTGTAGGATTTTTTAAGAATTTAATTGTAAATCATGATGGAAAATAAGTATTTGGTCAGTCACAAACAAACAACATTTCTGGCTCTCACAGACCTGTAACTTCTTCTTTAAGTAGCTCTTCTGTCCTCCACTCGTTACCTGTATTATATTATCTGCAGAAATGGAACATGAAGTCACACCAGCCAGCAAATGGAAATGACAACAGCTGAGTGGTTTAAAAGGATGCACATGGAGAAAAAAACAAACAAAAAAAATATGGAAAATGTAACACTGATAGCTAGAGAGTTAGCTATATAATCAGAATCAGCATTGTTTGTTTTATCTAAAAAAATAAAGTACATAAATGCAGTATTGTGTGTTTCAGAATAAACCAGATTAGTTTTTAAAAGAGTTAAAATGGTCAAAATGAAATCACCTTCTCAGGAAATAAGCCAGCCTATTGCTAATTTGCAAGATAAAGGTACTATTGGCTTGACAGAAGAAGTCAAATTTCATGAAACCAAGACCAAATTAGTAGAGAAAAGCCTGTAGAGTACAGTCCATCTGTACTTTGACAAACAAATGGCATTAACCATGAGGCAAAAATTATTCATGTTCAACTCAATGGTATCTTGATTAAGAGTTTTATTTATTTTTATTTTACTCACTTAAAGACACAATGTTTATTTCTTTTTAATATATAAGTTTTTGGATCTGTCCTGTTGTGCTGGCCTTGTGTGAAAACAGATTAAAGAAAAGTAAAAACTAATAATCAGAATAAGACGGAGCTGTAATCTCTGTTCAAATTAACAGTAAGTACACAGGAGTGCTTCATAACCCCAGTGCCCAGACTTCCTTCTCCTGGTAAAATGGAGCTAATACAATGCAAGATGAGATATTGGGATGGCAATGTGCCCAGACAATCGTTTCTCCTGGTAAATGAAGATGCTAATACAAAGCAGATGAGAAAATTAATTGGGATGCAAATCGAGCCACAGCGTTTTAAAGCAGTCCTATTATCCCATCATGAAAAAACCCAGGTAAAGTGGATTTTGACAACTGCCTAAGTGCTAAAAGCCAAACCCTGTTACATGCTGTGCTTAACGAATTGGCCCCAAAACTACAAACAATCTCTTGGTCAGCAATCAGCTCAGCGTTCCAGCATAGATTAGCAGCTCAGAAAAGGTAACTTACAGATTTTAGAAAATCACTTGATAAACATGTCCAGAAAAGGACAAGAAATTAAGCAGAAAACCTAAAACACTCAGCAATTATTCAATTATTTCCTAAATTAGAGAGCATACAGCACATCTTTATATACCAGTGGAGTCATTTATTTGGATATAATATTCATTTTAGTTGACTGCAATCAGAAACAAATAATACAAACAAAAGTGAAGACCAAGTAATCATCGGCATAGTAACCCTTCTTTAATCTGTATTTTAGAAGCAATAGAGCTGTCACTTAAAAAGAATTAGGAGAAGAAGCTCTCATCCCCATTGTTTATTCCACAAACAAATTATATGTGAATATATCAGGACACTTGTGCAACATAAAACAGGAAGTCATCAACTCACAATTTAAACAAAAACTGGGCTCCTACAAATATCCCAATAAGGGAATAATCAGAAGTCTAAAAACAGATTAAGAAGAATCCAAGGGTAACAGCTAGAACTTATAGAAATGTCTAGAACTTAAACATTTAGAACTACAATTCAGAAAATGTGTTTTGGAAAGAAACTCATGTTTTTAACACTGCCCACACTTGCTGAACATTACTGTGTACATTTTGTTATTGCCTTAAAGATGATTTTAATGATAAAAAAATCTTACTACAAATCCTCAAATAGAACCACTTGATACATTCTAGTAAATACTGGAGTGGATATCACACTAAAATGTGGGACTGTGGTAGCCTAGCAGGTAAGGTGCTGGACTATAGGCCAGAGGGTCCAGGGTTTAAATCCCACCTCTGCCAAGCTGCCACTGTTGGGTCCTTGAGCAAGGCCCTTAACCCACAATTGCTTTAAATTGTAAGACTGTATCAATTGTAAGTCGCTCTGGATAAGGGCATCTGCTAAATGCTGTACATGTAAATTTACATGTAAAAAAACACAGGGTTTCAAAGTCTATGCAACAAAATGGACACAACTACTGCTTCAGCTGCACAGAACTCCAGAGATCAATCTGTAGTCTGAATACCAGTGTATGCTCTATAGGTAAGGTTAACCTATTGCTATGTTCATACAATCAGTTTGGGACTGTACGTACTAATCAGTGACTTAATTATGTGGAAAAAATATGTAAGTACAACCATTGGTCTGAACCTATGACACATCCAGTATGTGGTTCACTACCACAAACAATAATTGGCACATTTCTGGGCTGAGAAAAGAGCAAAAATCTAAAAAGCCACAATAATAAAAACATTTATTTTGTTGGGTCAATTTGTAAGTGTACAGTTGTGAAACTGTAAGTAATTTCAAGCAGTCTCATCCATTACACATATAAGCACACAAAATGCTGCATCCTCTGGATATTGCTGACTCTATATTTGCTTGCTAACTGTATGACTAAGTATGTGTACAGGTTTGAAGTGGCTGATGACTAATGTGTAAATTTATCCCTACATTTCTATTATTCATGTTTTTATATATTTTATATATTTTTATATTTCTATTTTATTTATTATTTATCCATACGTTTCTATAATTCATATGTTCAGATTTCAGAGATAGAGATTTATATTTATCTATTACAGTAAAGTCTTTCAGGCATTATAATATTTGAATACCACATAACTCTACGGAAAGTCTAAGTAAATAAAATTTCTCCAGTGTTGAGAAATTGGAAACTACATACGGTTTTCTATTATGTCTGTCTCACCCCATGACCTTTATTGTTTAACTATATAACATCTGGATTAGCATTTTATAGTTACGTATTTTAAACACATGTCGGCAGAATTGCGCAATTGTCCTTCAACTATGTGACTTGTTTCTCGACAGGCTTTCTGTTCTCTTACTATTTGGAAAAATGTCAAGATAACATACAGATTGAGAGGTTAAAATTCGGTTTAGCTGTTTTTTGCTGTTATTTGTAGTCATTTGCTGAATATTATCTTACATTTGAAGTACATAAATGCATTTCTACATTGCAAATACTAATATGAGCTCTTATCTTTGTGCTGCAGTGAGAAACCTTTGTGTCAAGTGCAAGTACAGAAATGACATGTGTACAGTGAGCACCCACTCACTTGTATGATAATACCTCACTGAAAACACTATCTGATCACAGAAGGACCTTTATAAGATCTCTGCTTCTCACACGCACAATCAATGTAAATGATTTTTTATTACTAAGAAGTAGGAGTGCTCTGTATACGTATAATGAGTGTTTGTGGAAACACTCAGCGGTATGTCTAATACATGTACTCCAATTGTTTGTAACACAATTTACATAGTTTAAAATGTCAGAATTTGAACACTTGGGAGTTGTATAAATTTAAGATTTGCTCCTTAGTATCACTTCTTGTTGAGGCACAGGATATTTGTAAAGCAAGTTTGGATCTGCAGACATCAGGCTGAACTACAATGCTTTATAATATCTACTGCTGCTTTATAATAAACTACTACTACTACTACTACTAGGAATAATAACAATAGTCTTTTCTAGATATAGCACCTTTCATAAAAGCATGTTTTAATTGTCACAATAAAGTACATACAAGATCACTTTCTCAGAAAACATGCCAGCCTAAGATGAAGAAACTCCTTTCATGAGAGAAGAAGCCAAATCACAACGCCAAATGATGAAAAGTTGGGACAGTATGGGAAAAAAGCAGTGCTTCTTACATTCACTTTGGCTTTTCTTTCATTATTGACAGTGGGGAGATATTTCATGTTTGATATTTCATGGTCAACTTTATTTCAACTTTCAACTTTATTTTATTGTTAATAAACATCAATGCCGGTATTTCAGGCCTGCAACACATTCCAACACTTCCATCGTTCCTGGAAAAAATGTCGTCTTGTAGGCAGCATAAGTTGCTCTAAAATCTCAGTGCACTTTTCTACATTAATGCTGCCATCACAGAACTGAATATGATCTTACCAACGACACTGACACAACCCCATACTATGACAGAGCCTGGCTTTTGGACTTGTTGCTGATAACGGTCTGGATGGACCTTTTTGTTTTCTGGTCCAGAGCACACAATGTCCTATTCTTCCAAAAAGATCTTGAATACTGATTCATTTGACCACAATATGTTTCCACTGTATGATGGTCCATCCTATGCCTCTGGGCCCAGAGAAGTTGACTCCACTTCTGGACATGGTTAACATGAGGCTTCTTTTTTGCTCGGTAATGTTTTAAGTGGCATTTGTGAATGTAACTCTGTATTGTAGTGCTTGATAAAGGTTTGTCAAAGTAATCCCTTGCTCGTGTGGTTCTATCAGCTATTGACGAATGTCGGTTCTAGATGCAGTGCCGTTTGAGGGGTCGGATATCACAGGTTTTCAGTTTAGGCTTGTACCATTGCCCTGTATGCACTGAAATTTCTCCAGATTCGTTGAATTGTTTAATGATATTATGCATTGAAGAGGGAAAAACATGCTAGACACACACATCCATCCAATATCAATGGCGCAGAGGTAAAGCTTGTCTCCAGTCTTAAGTTTCTGGGTGTCCACATCTCCAAAGTTTCCTGGGCATTCAACACCTCCTGCCTGGTCAAGAAAACTCACCAACATCTTAAGAAAGACCACCTAGCTCCTCAGGTCCTCACAAACTTCTATAGAGTACTGACCAACTGTGTGACTGTGTGTAATACTGACAATACTACACACACTGGACGAATTATCCTAACACTATTCATACTCTTCATCAGACTCATGTCCACATTACAGTACATACCTATCTACAAAATATCTATGCTTATTATGTATAACTGTGAATATGTATATATGTATATAAATCCACAATTCTGTTTATATTACTTATAGACATATTCTCTTATATTCCTTCCTTTAGATTTTTTACTCTTTTTTTCTGGTTTGAGGTTGTAAATCAAACCTCATAGTTTGATTGACATAGTTTTTTAAACTAGTCATGGTTATCAAGGAAAACCATTCTAGTGATTGATCATCTAGAGTTGCCTGCAGATTTCATTTTTCCCATGCTCCAACAGACTGCAACAATCCACTATATAATAACAAGCGGAGTTGGACTGGCAACCTTTCAGAAATCTGCCTCATCTCTACCTGGCTACTATTGATCCTCATCCAGCTTGATGGTATACCACATAAACATCTCCAGATTTCAATCTCAAGTTTCCATAGCTGGGAGAAATCCAGTTTACTTCCTGACATGGTCATTCTGTGCATGAAAATCCTCTGGCACTGTAACAGCTGGAACAAACATTGGCTTAGAGAGAAAGGGAGGGAGAGACAATGAGGAGATTGAATTTTGGACAAAGGAGAAATAACTTGGGAAATAAAGGGGATGGTGAATATGGGGGAAGTTGAGAGATCTGAAATGAAGAGATACACATGAAAGTTAATACCACAAAACCTCACATATTTTTACATAAAAACTACTGGATCATATTTCTATATTTTTAGGGCTGATTATATTTTATTCAACCAAAATACAAATTCACAGTGATGCAGTGGAGCTGTGAGCTGGCAGAAATTTAAGCTGATCCTGACATAAAGCAGCTCCCCAACAGCCTAACATCTAATTAATACTCTTGGCAAAGTGGCCCTTCACAAAGCATTATAGTGATATGTGGGTGCTAGAAATGGCTCCCCGGGCTTGTGGAAGCACACGGGACTGTTTCCTGCCCTCCTGTCAGCAGGGATCTCTAGTCGGGGATGAAAGAGAGGACTGATGAGAAGTGCGAGAGGACAGGAAGTTGCATAAGCTGAACTCATAACAAGCTGTCTGTAAATGCCACCATGGTTCTGAACATTAAAACATACAGAGATTTTGACTAAAACTAAAAGCATAATATCAGATAGCATGCACTCGAGCTGGTATGGACTCCACAAGTATGTGCAAACTATAATGGTCCATGTTATTTCAGCAGGATTTCACGATATTCCAAAGAGGATCTTGTGATGTTAATGAATGCTTGGTTTTTGGTGTTTTCAAGCCCCATAAATGCTCAATGGTGTTTACATTTAAATCAAGTAAAATAATCTCATCCAACTGATTTTTATAGAATTCCTTTCATTTAAAATCTCTTTGACTGATCACTGTAAAACCTCTATAAAGTCATACCACTGGTCACCAACTCAAATTTGTGAAAGTTGCTCTATGTGAAAGTTTTTTGCAACAAAAGTCTGTTATGCAAAGCATTTACTTTTGGTAAATTGAATTGGAATGAATGTGTAATCATTTGACATATTTCAGTGACAAAAGATAACAGTTAAAGATGTAAACATGAATGCAAGTTTCACGTCAACCACAAATGTAGGAAACATGGAGAAAGAAAAAGTGTTATAGTTCAAGGTGTCTACACTGAAAATTTAATTAAATGTAGTTTAAGTTAAAATGGCAAATAAAGTTTGTTTCTCAAGAGTAAGGCACAGGTATTAGAATTACAGTGTCTGGTACTTTCCATCCTGCAGAGTCAGTTAAGATTATTATCCGCCCAAGGAGGTTGGGTCCCTTTTTGAGTCTTGGTCCTCCCAAGGTTTCTTCCTAGAACTAGGGAGTTTTTCCTTGCCACTGTCGCCCTAGGCTTGCTCAATTTGAGATTGGACGTAGTTATTAGGAGATAATCTAAACCTGTAAAGTTGCTTTGAGACAATGCTCCATTGTAAAAAGTGCTATATAAATAAATCTGACTTGACTTGACTTATCACAGACACCTGTCAAGCAGTGAAAATGTCCTATCTTTTTAAGGAGATGCTAAATATGGGAATATTTTGGAGGATTTTGGCAAATGCAAAATGCTACAGCAATTCCTGTCCTGCTCTAGAGTTGTATAAAGAACTTGTATAAAACAGACAGTCAAACATTTTATATACCTTCTTCTGACATTACTGTATTGATGTAAATTATGTTTTTGTTTTTTTATTTTGTTGAAAAAGTAAAACGTGGAAAAATACTACAGCAAGCCACAATGACTCTAATATGACACTAATGACACACACCTCACTAAAATAATGAGCAGGTTTGCAATGCCTTGAAACATGACTAATGAATACTTCTGTATATGCACAACACTGTATGCACTGTATAGGCACATAACCACTCTGGGGCTTGGGATTCATTCTTGCTTGAGAGAAATACTTGTGTCACCATTTTAACAAGCAGTGAGTGAAATGTGTGGTGAGAGAGCAGGGGGAAGAAAAGAGCAAGTGGCAGGGGTCTGGCCCTGGCAATGGGGTGGTGAGGCGAAAAAGGAGATGCCAGAATACTTGAACCTGTCGAAAGTCATCACTGGTGGGGGTGCCTAATTGCTTGTGATAGTATCTGATCATTCATGCATGGGAGAACAAGAATGATATTTCAGCCAGTAACTAACAGTGCGTTTGTTGCATGTGAGAGTGCATTGTGTGTTACAGTTAAAAGAGTTGGTTCAAAAGAGACCATGAATGTACTGCTTGGTTTTTCAACAACTCACAGGATTAAGGTGATTAAGGTGAAGGAGAGAATAGCATCACTAAGACATGCGGCTAGCCCTTCTTCTGCTCTTTCTAAGTTGATTTGAGGGCAGCATGAGGGCTTGATGAAGGATGACAGGCTCCTTTCCGCTCCCTTATTGATTGTTTCCTGTTGATGCTCCTGTGCAATCCTATCTGGGCATGAATTCCACTGCCACAGCAGTGTGGTTGGTGCTACTGTTATATAATTGACTGGCTAGATCCTCACTTGTTAATATGGGCCCATAGCAGAGAAATGGTCATCTCTCTATAATTGCTTGAGGTGGGCAAAGGAGTGTAACCACTTTGTAGACAAATAATTTACAATTTTCCAATCATTCATGGATTTCTGTTGAATAAATAATTTATATACAAGAAATTTGTGTCTCCGACAAACAAATTGAATAATACTGGCAATGGCTAGGGAACTTATTCCAGGTACTCTCACTGACGAGATTTGGAGAGTCAGTGATTTGGGTGGAAGTGCTAAACTGTCCTGAAAATCAAAGTACAAACAATTGCAACATTTCCTTTTAATGTTCCCTCCAAAACGATGCATAAATAAATAAATAAATAAATACATTAAAAAATTCTGAAAATTTGACAGAAAACAAAATAAATCTGATATGTGAAAAAACAAGAAGATGATGTGATTAGTGCATGAACATTGTCTAATAGCGTCAAGATACTTGTGCTGTCTTGGGGTAGCAGGTGAACCAAGGCATTGACATTAGCATAACAACAGCTGGCTGTTGAATAGACATTGTGTGCCAAGCCATAAACTGATGACCTGTATATAATATTACATGGACACCACAAGTATATGGACATCTGTAAACCAAAATGGTCAAAGCTGCTTCTTGGACCTGAGTGTTGTTTAACTAAAAAGCCCCTGGTTATATGGTAGATCTTTCATTTTTAAAGAGGTTTTTTTTAGTTTATAGTTTTTTTGTTTTATTTTTTATTCTTTGCTAAAGAAATAAATTACTTCAAGTGGAGTGCTGACTGCCCTAGAAAAGTTTTATTCAGTTTAAATCTCCACCATGAATTGTTACGGTTCCTCATATTAAAACCCGGGTGAACCGTGAAAACAAAAGTAAAAAGGGTTTTAGGACCCAATTGCAGTTAGCTCCAGATGGAAATAGTGAAGCAAAGTATAAATAAATAAAATAAAATAAATATACACTAAAAAAGTAAACCACTTCAGTAACTGAGGATCAAACCTTGGGCAGACGTGTAGGTTGCCGCTGTGTAAACCCAATGCGCCACTCAACTACTGATGAAAAGAACATAAAAATAAGAAAATACCAAACAAAAATGAACGGCGTAAGAGCACCTATGCAGCGGTATGCTTATGACGTGGCTCCGCTACGGGTCCGCGCCTGCCCAAAATCATGGAACCCAGGTGGAGCGTCGCGAAAGCGTGCCACGGGGCTTCCCATGGATCATGGAAGCATGGCACGGACGCGGAAGGGAAAAGAATGAGGCTGAATAATTAGCACAGAGTCCTTTTCATGCGCAATCGCATGGGGAGCACTACTTCCCCGATCGCGGTGGAGCGAGCGAGTCAAACCTGCCGAAGAAGAACAGTAACCATGAGCGCTAGCTATAAGCTTGCACTGCTTTAAAAACTAGGCCCTGATGGTTACCAGGCAGCCTCCTGACTGCCCATTGCTGGTGGTCTACAAATCGCCAGCTACCTCTGTCCCTAACAATATTACACAATTGAAAAAAGCCGTGTGAGGGCCAAGGTAGTCCAAGGATGCAATACCTGTGTGGGCTGAAAGGTGTTCTTAAATAGCCCAACTAGTAATGCGCATGGTGCCAAACAAGGGCTAGCACATGCGTGCTCGCGCTGAGCATGCACACGCCAAGGTCACAAGCCAAGGTCAGCGTGACTCCTTATAGTACCCCCCCTAAAAAAAACAAAAACTCCCCTAGCCTGTCTGACATGCTCAGGGTTGAGAGTATGCCATCCGGGGGAGGGGGCGACAGGGTAGGGGAGGGTAGGGAACGACAAGTCCAAAGCAGGTCTCCGATTAATTGACTTGAGCTCAGGACTAGTCACGAGTGTCTCAGGGGCAGAGCTCGGCACAGGCAGCTCGGGGGTGAAGCTCGGCACTGGCGGTTCAGGGGTGGAGCTAGGCTCGACAAGGCCAATGAAAAAGATATTCATGAGTCACCTAGCTGGGCAAACAGACGGCATGGACTTTGACACCGAGATCAATGAAAGTGACCGTGGTGCGGGGCTCGGCATTAACGACCATGACACGGGGGTCAGCACGAACGACTGTGGCACAGGGGTTGGAGCAAACGACCGTGGCACAGGGGTCAGCGCAAATGACCGTGGTGCAAATGGCTCAGGTACGGAGCTAATATGCTCAGGTACGGAGCTTGGCGGCACTAACTGCTCAGGTATGGAGCTAAGAGGCGCAGCGTGCTCAGATATGAAGCTAGGCAGCGCTAATGGCTCAGGTACGGAGGTAACATGCTCACGTATGGAGCTAAGTTGCGCGGCATGCTCAGGTATGGAGCTAGGTGGCGCTAACAGCTCAGGTACAAAGGCTCAGGTGAGGCTCTAAGAGGCGCAGCATGCTCAGGTACAAAGCCCGTCGGCGCTAACTGCTCAGATAAGGAGCTAAAGAGCATGGCATGCTCAGGTACAGAGCTGGGCGGTGCTAACTGCTCAGATACAGAGCTAAGGGGCATGGCATGCTCAAGTACGGAGTTGGGCGGTGCTAACTGCTCAGGTACGGAGCTAAAAGGCATGACGTGCTCAGGTACAGAGCTAGGTGGCGCTATTGGCTCAGGTACAGAGCTAACGTGCTCAGGTATGGAGCTAAGAGGAATGGCGTGCAGAAGTACTAAGCTATGCGGCACTTTCCACTCAGGCACGGGAATCTGCTCGACGGGGTTGTACATATTCTGGGCCCAAGGGTAGATTTATATGTCACCCAAGGGCAAAAGAATCCCCCATATGGAGCTAGTGGTAGTCCGATGCCCACGATGGTGAGAACCCCCCATCTTGGAGTGGTTAGGGCGTATGGGAGGGTCGAAAGTTGGTCCCTCAAGATTGGGGGATGAATAATCAGTACAGCGTCCTTTTCATACTTCTCTCGATCGCGGTGGAGGAGGGCGGACCGCAGCAAGCCAGCCAAAACCGCAGGAGAAGAATGGCAACCATGAGTGCTAGTTATAAGCTTGCCCTGCTTTAAAAACTAGGACCTGACGGTTACCGGGCAGCCTCCTGACTGGCCATTGCTGCCGATCTACAAATCACCAGCTACCTCTGTCCCTAACAATATTAAGCCCTTGAAAAAAGATGTGCGAGGGCCAAGGAAGTCCAAGGATGCGACAAGGTTGAAAGATTGTGCTTAAATAACCCAACCAACAGGTGTCGCCAGTGCCAAATGGTGCCAAACAAGGGCTGGCGCATGTGCGATCACGCTGAGCGTGCACAACCGGCAGTATGAGTCAACGCTGACCTCTGGCATCGCAAACCAGGGTCAGCGTACCTCTATAATTGGCCAAGCCTAGGGTGACAGTGTCAAGGGAAACCTTCCTAAATGTAGAAACCTTAAGAAACTTTATAGAACCAAAACTCAAATTTTCTTTTGCAGCTTAGAAGTTATATGCAAGAATTAAACTAAGTTACATAGTTAATAAGTTTATAGTACTACTTAAATACACAACAACTAAATATAAACATATTTAAAGCAAACATAAGTAAAATACTATATATAATGAAGACTATAATAAATGAAAGAAATGCAATATTATGAAAAGTATAAGAAAACAGACAATATAAATCTATAGAATATAAGACAATAATATATGTATTAAATAAAATATTTGTAATAAATATAATAATGCTAGATCATATAAATGACTGTCAGCAATGAGTACTGACATCAGGAGGTTGATAGAGCACCTACACTTGCTGTACATCAGCTTTTGGACTCCTGTTGGCCAGGGTCCCACCTGGAGTACCACATCAACAGGGACAGTAATGGCTCTGAGGATATCCTGAGGATATTCTTGATCACGATCTCATCACGGATTTCCCTGTGGCATATTCCAATAATCCTGCTCCTTGACTCAGAAGCCATCCTCCATCCCACACACATCAATGACAGCACTGCATTTCTGCCACACAGAATCCAGGACAGGATCGACGAAGGGTGACACTGTAACACCTGCTGGGCTCTCATACAGAGGACAAACCTCTTCCATCTCCAGTCACACCCCTTCTTTTCCCTAGTCACAATTTTTCAAATATATATTTAGTTATTTCTGAGTACTTGATCTTCATCTAGCAATCTCTTACCTCCGTCTTCTCACTGCTCTTCTCATATTCTCACACTGCTTCCTGTGCTGCTGAACTCAGAATAAGTGTTGAAAATGTTTAAGACTGACATCCACTATTTGGCTAGCATGACACTTATCAATGTAACACAAATACTTTTGGAAATGTAATTGATTTGCATTGATTTTAAACCTCAATTTGCTTATTTTGCTTCAGCTCACATTCCATTGTATACTAGTACGTTACTACTTGTGATTCTGGTAACTGACTTCTTTCGATGATCACTTTCTCCCCCTAGATTTTACATGCTGATTATGTATAGCTTGTGTGTGTTCTACGGAGTTATGTGTGGTGACAGGTATTTTTTCCATTTAACTCTTTCCTGTTCTTACCTCTCAACCCTAGACTGGGACATAACAGAATTTTGGGGGCTTGTATGGGAATGTATATAAATATATATATTATTTATAAGAGTGATCACTGTGTTTGGTCATGGTGGTTGTGCTGACTGAGCACCTTGGTAAGTTGTCACAGCGTGTCACAGCTGGATTGAAGTGTCAGTCCTCACTTTTTGTCACTATTTGTTATTTTGATGTGTTATTTTGCTTTTTTGTGTTTAGAGGTTATCCTGAGTGTTGATTTAGTCCCTGCTGGAGTGCACTTTAATTTCTTTGTGTTCAAGTTTGTACTTAAAGTGGCCTTGAGCTGGATACCCTCTGAAGAGCTGGAAGGGTGGTAGGTAGTTTTTGGATAAGCACTTAGGTCTCAGGCACACTTCTGTAGTGGCTTTTCTGGTGATCTGTTTAATGTATTTCTTTTTTTCCCTAGTGTTGGTGTAGGTAGCATGGTTGTGTTTGATTTACTGAGTTTAGTGAGCTGTATTTGATTTTGAGTTTATGTTCATTCCTTCATTAGAACAGTTTGATAAATGTTATAAGGATGATTTGTTATTGATCATATATTTTTTATATATCTTTTCTGAATGTTGGCACTAAAAAGGAAGTGAAATAATGAAGGAGATAGATGTTGGAGGCAGGTAAGTTGATCTGGAGCCACCTCAGTCATGCTCTCCTGCACCTGTCTCCCCCACCTCCACTGGTGATGATACACAAAGCATCACTATTTGCTCCAGATCAGACTCCTCTAGGTCTTAATTTTGATTTTAGCCACCACATTGCTTTAGTTCCAGTGTTTAGAGAGCATTAAGTTTTTGCTTATTTTCCAGGTTTCCTGGTGTGAAACAGCATGTTCAGATTTCGCTTAGTTATTAATTCTGGACAGCACTCTACCCGTTCTTATAGTGGCAGTGATGTGTTAAAGAGGTATTGGATCTTAGATTCATTCTTGTCCCTCTTCATAATGTTTATTTGTAAACTAAGGAGTTGTCTGGTTCATAAAAAATACTGTTCACTCACAGTCAGTGGTGTTTCTGTGATTTTGAAGTATGATCTAGCAGGTCGCAAAATATGCACAAATACATCACATTACTATTGGTGATGATTTTCTAGAGCAGCAGTACCCTGCAGTGTTACCTGCTTGTGTGATGACCTGTGCACAAAATAAATTAAAGGAAGTGGTCGATCTGTCTGATTCCTTCTTGTATGCAGATGTGGAAAACAATAAGTTGTACCAGATGAACCAGCCCATGTGGAGGCAGAATGTACCTGAGCAATAAATTCTAGTTTATCCTTCAGTTGTGAGAATATCATCCAAGCTCAGAAATTGTATTCTTCCTTGGTTCTGTTTCCAGTCTGTGGTGGATAATCCAGATTTGCAAAGGCATTTTATGGTTAACTTTATTGAAGATGAAGTGCTTACCACCTGCTTTGTCTGAGGTTTGGAATTTGGCATTCCAAGTAGTGGTACAACATCCATACTACAACCATGTACTGCCACTTGCCCATGACTACCCTTGATCTGGGCATACCATAATTTGTCATTTGCATTTAAATATTTTATTTGTCCAATATGAATCACAGATTGTCCTTGTCACTGTGCCAAGTTGTGGGGAAATCCCCACCAGGTATTTTCCAACTTCCCACTCAGACCTGAATTATGGATTTAGAGAACTGTTTGTACACTTGGTTGACTGCATTAAGTTCCCTGTGCCTAAGACTTCACCCAATAACTTGGCCTTTATCTGTTAACATTTATGTGCACACAATTTCTGGAGGCAAATTCCTTACATACCTCCAAAAAGAATCCATCTTGGTCTGGAAGCATTTCTGCCCGGATCATTGCTGTCGCCGCAATTTTTCTGATGTCCTGTTCGGATGTGTTAGTCAAGCCATAGACATCATTTCAGCTCCGTAATATGCCGTCTGCTGAGTGGTCCCGCTCATATAGTCCCGTAGGCTGTTGCATTCCATCACACCCGCTCACCCATAGCCCATGCTTAAGATCGCTGAGCCTTTACGCCGCCTCTCTCCTGTTCCTCTCTCCGTTCCTACGGTTCGGTACCACTCGCGATAACTCTCGTCTGATTCTGAACCTCGCCTTGGGTGCGGTGCGCCTCGCGCAGTCCGTGTGGTCTGTCGTATTCGCTCTACGCTCGTGCTAAGCTGGACGGTAGGTTACCACTGACTGCGGCCGGCTCCATAGAGTAGTAACTGTCTTTACTAAGGTGTTGACGAGCCTGATCTGGTGGTGCTGCTGATCTCGGCGGATCCCCAGATGTTCTTGTTCCTTCAGCTGATGAAGACTGATTTTCGTCTCGCTTTACCGATGCGGGTTCTGACGTTGCACTGTTTCCTCCATGGCTTGTCCAGGATGCTGCGACTATAGGTGAAACTGTCCACCTCTCCAGCACCTCACCCTAGACTGCGATGGGTGTTTCATTTTCGATGCGTTGGTCTGAACACCTTGGCTCCTTCCCTCTGTTTATGTGAGGCCGGCACTCAGCTGAGTTTGTCTTGCACGATACTGGTCTTTTTTCCTGCATCTGTTGTGGGTATGTGAGAAGAAGAGCCAGATCTCGGCAAAGTCGAGGTCGTCCAACTGCTTCCAGAGTGTCCAGCTGTTATCATTGCTCGCTTCTCTGCCCTGAGCATGGAAATGGTTGTCCCAGTACCGGTCGCAAGGCACTGACAAAAAAACATTCATTCATTCATTTTCCCTTCACCTCTTAATCCGTTTCAGGGTTGCTGATTTTCAGGGTTTGCTAGCCGCAGTACAAGGGCACCAGACAAGAACAACCCTATATATGGGGTTGAAAAATTCCATGGTAGGGAACATACAACCCCACCACTCTTATAACACACACTCATACACTAGGGGCACCTTTGGAGGGCACCAATTAACCTACAACGGAAATGTCCTTTGGTATGTGGGAGGAAAACCAGAGTACCCAAAGGAACCCAGGCAAGGGGACACAGGGATTTACATGCAAACTCTACACAGAAAGGACCTAGACTGCTCCACCTGAGATTAGACCCAGGGACCATCTCGGTGCAAGGCAACAGGGTTGTTTGCTGTACCCACAGAGCCACCGTCCCTCCCACTGCACAGTGGATGTCAATTTGCTTCACTGTTGCAGAACCAGCCAGGGGTCTGATTATGTTTCATTTCTGCAAGTACAGACTGAATCTGGCTAGTGATTTTGTCTAGACATGCTTTCAGCTAATCACAGAGGAAATGAACACACGGGATTTTGACAGAAAGCTTGTTTTCTTTGGCTTTATTTCAGCTCTGGACATGAGGTTCTTGCCTGAGTTCGGTCCTTCTCTCTAGACTTGCTCAATTGGTCCTTATAGAGGGGAAGAAAAAAACTAGATAGATTAGTAGACAAGTCAAGTCACGTCAAGTCAAGTCAGATCTATTTTATATAGCAACTTTTTTTACAATGGAGCATGTCTCAAAGCAACTTTACAAGTTTAGATTATCTCCTAATAACTACGTCCAATCCCAAAATTGAGCAAGCCTAGGGTGACAGTGGCAAGGAAAAACTCCCTGAGTTCTAGGAAGAAACCTTAGGAGGACCAAGACTCAAAAAGGGACCCGACCTCCTTGGGCGGCGTAGATGATAAATCTAAGAGCGAAACTAAAGTCATGGAGTCAAAGTTCGAATAAAATGTGAAGTATGCACATCGACATTAAGTGGCCCGGGTATGGTGGGGCTGGAGCTGATGACGGAAGCAGCTTGAGTGGAGCTGGTGGCAGATGAACATCATGTGTGGGGTTGGAACTGCCGGAACACAGCTCGGAGAGAAAACAGAAAATGTAATAAAGTTATTGATTAAAGAGGCACAGTGTTCCTATTAAACAATCACTGATTGCCATGTCAATCACTGATGCCAAGTGTACGCATGAGACCAAGCCCGGCAGCATTAGCTATAGCAGAATAGCCAAGAAACAGAGGAGAGACTGGTAGGAAAAACACCGCCCAAGAGGGATCACATGAGACATTGGCAAACCCCCTGGATGGGGGGGGGGGCCGCCCCGGGGGGGGTGGGGGGGGGCCGGAGGCAGTAGTAAGTAGTAGTATGCTTGTAGTAGTATGCTTGTCACGTTGGAGGTGTTAAAATTGTGTCTGTGAGCTTCATCCACGTGGAGTTTGTATGTCCTTCCTGTGTCCATGTGGGGTTACTCTGGGTATTCCAGTTTCCTCCCACATTCCAAAGGCATGCATTAGATTAACTCATTGCTATAAATTATCTTTCTAATTTCAACGAAACCTTGTTTCTGTCATAAATAGCCATTGATGTTGATGCAATGTTAAATAAACAACCAACCAAACAAACAGGTTTCTGAAATGTTTGAATATTTGTCTTCTGAGATTAACTTGTAGCTTGTTGTGTTAATCAACAGGTTTCCTTGTTGTTTTCAGGTGTCCCGATATGTGCTTGGACACAATATGTCACGATATGTTGTTGGACACAATTGATGAGGATTATCATTCCCTGTATGCCAAAACCCTTACCATTCTAACCCCATAAGTGTGCTATCATGAGACACGAAATTTACCATGTTACAAAATAAGTTAGCTGTACCTAGTTTTATTTCTTGATGTTTGCCATGTGTTCGGGTGACTCCATCTAACAAAAAGTGACTCTATCTACAACTTTTGCACTTTTATAAAGTGAATACCATCACTAAACCTGACTCCCCTTCCTTGTATGGAGAACTGTGCTGATAGTGTGGTTTTGGCTAAAGGTGTTATTAAACTCAATTTACTGAAAGGTTACTGGCAGGTACCATTTACACCATGTGAGTTGGAGATTTCTGCTTTCACCATGTACTTTCAGTACACGGTAATGACTTACGGGTTTCAGAATGCTCTGGCCAACTTTCAAAGGCTAGTGAATAGTCCTGCTTGATATTCTTAATTGTGCTGTGTATGTGGACAATATTGTGGTCTTTTCCAATTTGTGGTAATGTTTTTGCAAATGTTAGAGCTTGTATATCTTTGATGTGCCTCACCGGTTTTAAAGTTGGAGAAGTGTGAGTTTGGGAAAGATGTTATATCCTACCTAAGGAAAACTGTGAAGCACAGACAAACCCTTATGGTCAAAGGTGCAAGCTATCTTCTTCTTCTCCCACCCTAAAACTGCAATGCTTCCTTGGTATGATGGGATATTAATGATGCTATTATTTGTTTGTTTAGTTTATTTAACATTACTATTCCACATCAATGGCCATTCAACTACAGAAATCAATACTCAAGGTTATATCAAAGATAGTGTCATATATATATATATATATATATATATATATATATATATATATATATATATATAGTATTTTAGTTGAGTTTAACTTTTCTTTCTCCTTTTTACTTTATTTTATTAGTAATATTTTCCCTCAGTTCATTGTATTTTATTTTATTCTACTTCATTTTACTTTATTTTATCTCAATTCTATTATTGTTTTTACTTATATTTATTATTTTATTTATTTACTTATATTTATTACTTACTATGAAGCCACGATGTTGGAACACATGCAGAATGTGGCTTGGCATTGTCTTGCTCAAATAAGCAGGGACATCCCTGAAAAAGACGCTGCTTGGATGGCACCATATGTTGCTCCAAAACCTGTATGTATCTTTCAGCATTAATGGTGCCTTCACAGATGTTCAAGTTACCCATGGGCACTAACACACCTTCATACGATCAGAGATGCTGGCCTTTGAACTCTGAGCTGACAACAATCCGGACAGTCCTTTTCCTACTCGGCCCGGAGGACACGACGTCCATGATTTCCAAAAACAATTTGAAATGTGGACTCGTCAGACCACAGGACACTTTTCCACTTTGCATCAGTCCATCTCAGAGGAGCTCGGGCCCAGAGAAGCCGGCGGCGGTTCTGGGTGTTGTTGATATATGGTTTTCGCTTTGCATGGTAGAGTTTTGCACTTGCACTTGCAGATGGAGCGACGAACTGTGTTCACTGACACTGGTTTTCTGAAGTGTTCCTGAGCCCATGTGGTGAGATCTGTCACAGAATGATGTCGGTTTTTAATGCAGTGCCAAGTCTGAATCTTTTGATGATATTATGGATTGTAGATGAAGTCCCTAAATTCTTTGCAATTGCACGTTGAGAAACATTGTTCTTAAACTGTTGGACTATTTGTGGTGAACCTCGGCCCATCCTTGCTCATGAACGACTGAGCTTTTCAGGGATGCTCCGTTTATACCCAAGCATGACACTCACCTGTTTCCAATGAACCTGTTCACCTGTGGAATGTTCCAAACCGGTGTTTTTGGGCATTCCTCAACTTTCCCAGTCTTTTGTTGCCCCTGTCCCAACTGTTTTGAAACGTACTGCAGACATCAAATTCAAAATGAGTGAATATTTGCAGAAAAAACAATAAAGTTTATCCGTTTGAACATTAAATATCTTGTCTTTGTAGTGTATTTAATTGAATATGTGTGGAAAAGGATTTGCAAATCATCGTATTATGTTTTTATTTATGTTTTACACAACATCCCAACTTCATTGGAATTGGGGTTGTACATAAACTTTGAAATATTAACGTCTTTAAATTTCAGCTTATTCCTTCTTGCTCCCCTTAACACCCACACTTTTACCAGTGAAAACATACCACAAATGGTCTGGGATGTTGTCACTGATGTCTACTAGCCATCAGGAAGTTTGGAACTTTTTCCTGTGGGCCGAGCTATTCAGTAGGTCATAGGAGCAGTGACAGGACTGTTGCAATCGTAATGGTGGGTACAAGGCCGAACCAGCAAACACAAAGTAATTATTGCTAACGTTCTACAGTGGGTGGGGTAAGGACGAATTGGTAGCACAGTGATTGGTAAAGTGGAAAGGTCAAAGGGTTAGCAGATTAGATTAGATTGTGTTTGGATGCTAGCTTACTAACAAGGCTGGTAGTAGCTCTCACTGCCAGAGGAACGTTATATGGTTGTGTTTGCGTATTTCACAGCTGGAGTAGTCCTAGACTTATACTCTGTTGTTATGGTACTTTAGTACATACATTAAACATTCAAAGGGAGTATATTAAAAAAACATGACTTGATCTTAAGTCCTATCAACCATCAGTTGCCTTGTAGATGACGAGGTAGAAAACAATGCATTTTCACTTTTAATTCATTTTTTCATCCTAAGAGACGAGGAAATAGAAACACCTTGCCCCTGATTGGTAGGATGTTGATGACCTACAGATATAGAGACCACGTTTTTCCTCTGTTGTATTATTAAATGTACATCTACCTTCTCTAAATAATTGTTTTCGTGCATAATGGCAGTGGCCTCACCCTGCTTATTTATATTCACTGCACTCATATCCTTTCTAACCATCCTTACCTCTAAATGAGAAGCCCCATATACAGTCCGCAGATCCGGCCTCTCTCATCTCTGAAGATCTCACCACATGTGCACAGATTTTTTTCCAGCGGAGAATGTGATTGGTGGCTGGATAATCCCATAAACACTAGTGACTGGCTGGCTCCAGGTATTGGGAGGCCAAACTGGGATCACAGGTGAGAATTGATTGCATAGGTCAGGTGAAGACAAAGATGCATGCATGGCCAGTACTGATATTAAACAAAACAGATAAAGGTGTCACTGTGGTGAAGGACAAAGGGAAACATTTTTTATCGTTTGAAGATTACAGTTACAAATTGAAATAAAAACCCTAAAGTTAAATAAATAGCTAATAATTATTATACATAAGAATGCAGACGTTTTCTTCGGAGCTATAAGAATGTATTTATAATATACCATATATCATACATAATAGCATCTAATGGATTAGTCTGTATACTCTTAATCTTAATATGCTTTATTACTATTACTTAATATGCTTACTAGCACCACAAGCTTCCAGCTGCACATGCTAATATACACTACTGCAGCCAGATGGAAGTGCTGACGCAAAGGTTATGTTCTTATTTCAATACCATAAGAAACATACAACATTATGAAGCAACATATCCTATATATCTAAATTCATCAAACTAAGAAATGCACCAGCCAAGTGGTAAAATTATTTTCATAATGTTAGTTATTACTGAAGATATAACAGTAGTAAGGATTTCAGTGCATCTTCTTGCCTAAGCTTCTTCTGCATAATTGATAGAGTGCACCTGATATCACACATCTCAATGTTGCACAATCTCACGTTTTTGCTTTATGATGCAGTGTGTCCACCCCCAGTTATAATGCACATAACATACACCTTCAAGCTGTCAGGTTGTATTCAATTCATGTCTGTTTAATACAACAGATTATTATAATTTAATTGAAGCTTATTTTATCTTTTAAATTAACTATATCCAATGAATTATGTTTTTTTTGCACACAGACTTCCATCAATGATGGTACGATGGCATGGTGGGTCACGCTGTCAGTTCACAGCAAGAAGGTCCTGGGTTCAATCCACAGGTGGAGCAGACTGGGTCCTTTCTGTGTGGAGTTTGCATGTCCTCCCCGTGTCCACATGAGTTTACTGCGGGTGCTCCAGTTTCCACCAACATTCCAAAGACATGCATGTTAGGTTAATAGGTGTCTCTAAAGTGCAATCATTATCAAAGCAGGGGGTACAGGGGCCATGAGCATCAATGCAGAAGGTTACAGGGGATGCTGGCATTAAAGGCTGGTGCCATGGGCATCAAAATTTGAGCTGCTGGGGCTGCAGGGGTCGAGGCAGGAACCCCTGGAGCTGGGATGGGAGCCACTGGAACCAGAATGGGAACCACTTGCAGCAGAGACTGGAACCCCAAGAGTTGAGGCAGGAACCACCGGAGTCCAAGCAGAGGAACCACAGGAATGATGCATGCTGGGAAAAAGATGTGCTCATGACAAGGTCGTGTAAAGTCAGATTTTTTTATTGGCGCTTTTTTACAGCAGTAACGGAATATCATTATAAACTATAGAATATAATAAAATAGTGTATATAATAAATTAAATTATTATAATACAAATTAGATTATACGTGAGTCTAACCCTGATCTTATTTATCCCAGAATATATCACTGCAGGTTCTCATGTCCTCCAGCAGATAACAGGCATCTTCGGTCAACAGGAGGAGCAGATGGGAGTTATGATCCTCTGATATGGTCTGAGCAAGGGTTGGAGGGCTGAAGCTGGTGCTAGAATTACAGCTCTGAGTAGGGATTGGAATAGTTGCTGCCAGAACAGATCGGAGAGAAAACAGAATATGTCATTAGGGATGATACGAACAACGTGTCTATACAAAGAATGTAAGTGTAACATGAGTGCTGCCAGACATTGGCAGCACTAACTATGACAGCATATCTAGAAAAGAGAGAACCAGAAGGTAACACAGCCAAGAGGGATCACATGAATACAACTCACCTCCGCAGCAACCAGCAAACCTGAGTGATTGCATCTGAGACCCAAAAATAAGGCAACCTAATATCCCAGATATCACCAAAAAACTATCTGACAGTGAACATCCCTGGCTCTACCCTTAGTCTAAGGTAAGGTACCACTACCTAGGGTCATAAAGGCCCAAAGCCCAGACTAGCCTTCAACCCAGCCCCACACACCTGACCTAACTACAGGCAAGCTACGAAGCAAGATTATGACAGAGCAGTGATGCCAGACATGACTCCACACTCCAACCTTCGGAACAAGAACTATGCAACCCAATCTAAAGACTAATCAAAACCTGTGTAAGTAAGTATGTTTTTAATCTAGACGTAAAAATTGGAAGTGTGTCTGAATCCTGAACAAAGTTGCCAAGGTTATTCCATAACTGGGGGCCATAAACAAGCTTGCTGAAAAAAAAACTGTGGCTACTCTTACTCCGTGACCATTAAGACATACATCACTATATCCAGGTGGGGAAGATTCGTTTAAAGCTAAATTTTCATCAGGTCTAGTCCAAGTTTCAGTAAGACAAAGTGTAACAAGCTGTAACAAGCAGAATGAACAGAAGAAACACGTGCAGATTCCAGCGCAAGGGGAGTTTTTAAAACAAAATATCCAAAACGGCAAATGAAAAAGAAACAGAACAAACCAGACTGCGAACAGAAAAGCAAAACAACATGGATACCTGGGGAAACGTGAGAAGGTGGTGAGCGCTGGAATGCTCGGAAGATCCGTGGCACAAAAACAGTGAATGAAGAGGACCACAGGAGTCCAAGCAGAGGAACCACAGGAATGATGAATGCTGGGAAAAAGATGAACGAGGAAGAATCCTGGGGAAACCACAAGAAAAAGAGAGCGCTCGATATGCTTGAACGGAACCGAGAGTCTTAAATTGCCGAGTTTACATAGAGTGTAGCACAGGTGTGTTCATTTAGCAATCCTGAGCTAATTGTAAGGAGAGGAGTCCTGGATTGGTCTGCGGGAGTCATCTGGTCCACCGGAGGATTGTGGGAGATGTAGTGCACATTCCCCCAGAGAGTCTAAGACGGAGCTAGGATGCTTCCAATAATGGCCCCTTGGACACTCTCTGGTGGTTTCCTACTTGGGCGACACCTGGGAAGGCTCTGGTGAGTTCTGAGCTGCAGGCAAGTGGGGTTGCTATCAGGATGCTGGCAATCGGGGTCACCGTCAGGCTGCTCTGGAATGGACGCCGCCGAGGCCGTCTCAGGATCGGGCGCCATCATGACAGTATCTGGAGAGGGCGCCAACATGACTGACTCTGAAACGGAATCGCCGTGACTGACTGTGGATTGAAAGTTGCCGTGACAGGCTCTGGAGCGAGCGTCAGAGTGACAGGCTCTGGAGCGAGCGTCAGAGTGACAGGCTCTGGAGCGAGGGTCGGCGTAACAGGTTCTAGAGCGGGCATCGGCGTAACTGAGTCTGGAGCGGACGTTGGCATGACTGAGTCTGGAGTGTCGGCCAGTGTGACTGAATCTGGAGAAGGTGTCAGCTGACTTAGTCTGAAGCAGGTGTCGCCGTTGTGAATCACTCTGGAGCGGAAGTCGCCGTGAAAGGCTCTGGAGTGGGCATTGGGGTGACAGGCTCTGGAGCGGGCATCGGCGTGACTGAGTCTGGAGCGTGCATCGGTATGACTGAGTTTGCAGCGGGGGCCAGGGTGACGGGATCTGAAGTGGGTGTCGGCATGACTGAGTCTGAAGCAGGTTTGGACCAAGTTTGGAGCGGGCATCGCATTTGTGACAGTTCCAGTGTCGCCTTCACTGAAACTGGAACCAATGTCTTCTCGACTGGCTCTGGAACCAACATCTCGACTGACTCTGGGATGGACTGATTCTGGGACAGACGTCCTCTGGACTGACTGTAGAACAGATGTCTTATTAACTGACTCTGGAACTGACATCATCTTGAGTGACTCTGGAAGTGAGCTAGCAGGCATGGATCCCATCGTCGAGCTAGTGAGTGGGGTCCCCGGCTTTGAACTAGTGAGTGTGTATCCCAGCATCAAGCTAGCGAGCACGGATCCCAACATTGTAGCTAGCGAGCATGGATCCCAGCATTGAGTTAATGTACCTAGGTCCTAACACCGTGCTAGCGAGCGTGGATCCCTGCTTCGAACTAGCAAGCGTGGATCCCGGCGTTGCCATGCTGGACAGTGGCACTAAGGGGTCTCTCTGGACCTTCTCAGAAGGAGGGCTAAAAACAGACTTGAGTGCCTCCAAAAATTGGGCGCAGGTCCTAGCTTGAGTCTGCGGTCACACATCAGTGTCCTTGTCAGGCGAGCGGGAGGAAAGGTAGGAGACAGACGCGAGCTTGTGGGTTTAAATGCAAAGCGATTTTAATATCAACAATGGTATAGAGACCAGAGGGCATGACCGCTGAGAAACCTCGTTGAGAAGCGGTGACTAGTGCTTCAGCGGCCATATTTATAGTCCCAGGTGATAGGCAACAGGTGAGTGAGTCAATACGTCGGCGAAGGTGAGCGATGACGTATGCAAGTCTGGGAGGTCGGTCTGTCTGTGGGCGTGACAGTCCTATTGCAGTGCCCTGTCAGCGAGGCATGAAACAATTAATGACACCTAGGCAAAATAAGAGCTGGGACAAAAGAGGCTAAAAAAAAATGGAACACTGTGACACAAAACCCTAACATAACTCGAGGGTGCCATCAAAACAGTCTGGCATGCTTACGGTGGTCCTGGAATTATCCGTCTGCATATTGGCGAAGTATTCTGTAACGAGTGAAACAAATGGGAGAGAGAGTTCTGAGTGATCTAATGTTAACTACAACCCCATATTTGAAAAAAATGTGAAAGTGTGGGAAGTGCAAATTTAAAAAAATGTTCTACATTTACTTTGAATTTTATTTAATTGCAGATCATATAAACCCAAGATATTTTATGTTTTGTCCGGTCAACTGCATTTCATTTGTTAATATTCATCTATTTCTACATTTCAGGCCTGCAACATATTCCAAAGAATTTTAGGGTTAGTACTGAGATAAAAAAAAAATAAAAAAATGCTGATGTGATTTCAAACAGGTGATGTCAACAGGTGTTTGTAACCATTTGGTACAAAAGCAGCATCCATGAAAGGCTGATTTTTTTGGGGAACAAATATAAGCAGAGAATCTGCAATTTGTCAACAAATGTGTGAGACAATTATTAAAATGCTTAAAAATAATGTTTCTTAAAGAATGATTGAAAGGGATTTACATATATCTCCCTCTATGGTGCCTAATATCATTAAACGATTCAAGGTGGTTCTGGAGGTCCCGATGATTCAAGGTCACAATTCTGGAGGAATTTCAGTGCGAAAAGGGAAAGGGCACAAGCCTAAGCTGAAGAGGAGTGATCTCTGATCTGTCAGACAGCACTGCATCAAGAACCATCATTCATCAATAGCTGATAGAACCACATGGGCAAGGGATTACTTTATCAAACCTTTATCAAGCACTACAATACAGAGTTACATTCACAAATGCCACTTAAAACTTTGCTGTGAATAAAAACAGGCTGATATTAACCATGTCCAGCATTGGCATTGACTTCTCTGGGCTTGGAGGCATCTGGGATGGACCATCACACAGTGGAAACATGGATCGTGGTCATACCAATCAGTATTCCAGAACTTTTTGGAAGAAATTGACACTGTGTGCTTGAGACCAAAATGACCACTATAATGACATTATCAGCTAGAAGTCCAAAAACCAAGCTCTGTCATGATATGATGTTGGGTCCATGTGCTTGCAGGACAAATGGAACAAAATTATATAGGAAATACTTTATCGCTTGGTATTCTCAGTGCCCGAACGTCTTTTAAGTGTTGTGAGACAACATTACAACACGTTAAATGCTTTAGAATCACAACTTTATTTGGAATGTGTTGCAGGCCTGAAATGCAGAATTTTTGACCAGACAACACATGAAATATCTTGGGTTCATACTGTCTGCAATGAAATAAAGTGAACGAGGTATTTTTCCATACTTTACCAACTTTTTCTGGTTTTGGGTTTTACAGTTTTAGTTAAAGATTGTTTTTAGGTCATATGACTTTTCTTTTAACAAAAACTAAGAAGTTCTGGAGGAGGTACCAATGTATACTAGAATCCATATAAATAAAGCGTATGACTGTGTGCATTTGTGTCCGTGGCAGAGCCTGTGGTGACAGCAGCAGTGTCTCAACACTCGGCTGGCATCAGTATTCCTGACGTGAATGCGGCCAAAACCCTGGCTAGCCCAGGCCTCCTAATTAGTGCCAATTTGTGTGGATGTCTCCTGGCTTTTCCCCTGTGTCTACATCAGAACACTCTGAACACGGCCTGAGACCAGCACTGTCTGCTATGAGTAAATATGTTGCGTTCCATTGTCCCCAAATCAGTTGTGATAGAAAGGGCCAGAGGATCTACAATGGCCCTCTAGTCATGTTGAGGGTCACACACATATATGCAGAAACACACACACACACACACACACACACACAAATAGCAACACACCAAAGCCAAGGCCCTATTTTTAATATTGTAAAAAAATCACCTCTGTCCTGGGTCAAGGTGAAGTTTCACCCTCGGCTCGCATCTCATTCTGAAAGATAGAGTATAAACTGACCATGGGAAAATAGAGAAAGACAGACAGAGTGTGAGAGCGAGAGAGCGAGAGAGAGAGGAGGGGGGGAGTGAAGGATTAGTCTTGTCATCAGAGGACTGGTGCAATGTTTGGGCACAATCTGCATCAAATTGATCTGCCCAGAAATACAAGCAGCAAAAGAGAAAAAAGAGAAAGATATGTCATATATAAGGCAATAATGAATGCTTCCAAACTACAGAGCACTCTACTCATTACTCATATAAAACCACTTATGCAACAGATACAACTGATTAAATGCATAGTAAGGGATTTTGTAAAGTAAATTTTCTTCTTTATATGGAAATATACCAGATAGACAAATACCTGTTACATGACTCAATTCCAGGTAAAGTCAGTATACCTTGTCCAAAAGGACCTCCGCCACTGACAAATGACTAATGTACTAACTATTACAAAAACACAAGATCGCTAATCATTCAAGCTACTAAACTGTAAATGTACTGCTACAGGTACAATGCCTGGCCGAAAAAAGGTCACCATTAGGATTCCAGTAAACACATACAGTACTTAACAGCCTTTGATAGGATAATTACTGCAGCAATTAATATGTTACAGTTCCATGTCTTAAATATGTAGCCTGTCATGGAAAAGATGTTATTGTGTTTAAGAAGGGTCAAATCATTGGTGTGCTTCAAGCCAAAAATAAAACACCTAAGCAAATTGCAGAAGTGACTGGAATTGGTTTAAGAACCATTATTAAAACCTGAAAGTATAATACTGAACAATCAATTTTGTGGAGGAAATGTGGTTGGAAAAAATCTTGAATGACCATAATTGGAGATCCCTTTGGGTGGGTTTATACTTGTAGTTCAATCCACTTGGTTTGCAAAGCAGAAAATTATAGATTGTTGCATTTTAGTCCTGGTTCGTTTAGTATTCACCCTGGCATTCTGAACACTGAACCAAAATATGTAATATGTAAGTCATATGAATGAGATCACATACTGTTTGGACAGCGTTTATGACATTCTGTGACCGAACTTTCCGCAACAATGCTGTGTGCTGAACTAAACCTGCTCATGGGATTTCTTAATATGTGGTGGTACTTTTACCAGCTGATAACTCACAAAAGCTCCTACAATTGAATTCCTCTGTTTTACACAAGAACACATGCTGCACTGATGCCTGTACTAACGAGAAGAACCTGGTATGCTTGAGTATTCTGTCCTTTGGAATGAAAGAATGAAGTACAGTTCTTTAACATGAACAGAATTAAATTTGTTTGATAACTGTAATATATAATCAAGTTATATATGTGAAGTTAAATTACGTTTGTTAAAGTTTTGCTTCTTGTAACGTCACACCCTGTGTTCAGTTCATTTACATTTCTTTGGTCCGTGATGCCTTCATATATCAATTGAACTGCACTAGAGTTTGTTTGGAAGGAGTTCGAAACTCACCTATTCAAGGGGTCTGGTCCTCTTGATTGGTGTGCAACAAGCTTCAGATTGTAGCCTTTACACTTTTTGAAATGAACCACACTAACCAAGCAATAGCACCAAGGTTTGATTAAATCAAACCAAATCAAGTGTAAGTGTGAACACACCCTGAAATTCATGGTGAAGTTGAATTGTAAAAAATCGAGAGTAGAACTCATGGCTATGGTTAATAGTGAAAGTAAGAACATTTCCACATTCACAGTGGGACAAGAACTCATGGGATTGTTTGTTGGTGTAACTGAAAAAAAGGGCTTCAGTTTGATGAGGAGCATAAAGAGTTATCTCTCGAGCAATGGAAACCGGTGGTGTGATGAGTCCAGATTTACCCAATTGCAGAGAAATGGGTGCATGAGGGTACCAAGGGCAGGATTTATTGTTTCAGCAGGATCCGGTACCTCTCATACAGTATTTGGAGCAAATGCATTCCGGCACCTGTTTTTGCAGATCTAGCACCTCTGCATCTTTATATTTACAATAAAATGAAAATGAGCAATATTAATAAATAGGTTTTAATTAAATGGTACTTATTTCTGTGTAACCTCCTTTCCAAAAACCCAAACAGCTAATTTTCTTTGATGGTAACTACAGTGGTGCTTGAAAGTTTGTGAACCCTTTAGAATTTTCTATAAAATTATATTTATGCATAAATATGACCTAAAACATCATCAGATTTTAATATCAATATTATATTTGGTCATTTATTTATTGAGTAAAATGATCCAATATTACAAACAGTATTACTGAGTGGAAAAAGTATATGAACCTGCAGTATCTGGTGTGACGGTGTGAAATTCTGTATGGGAGGAATTTTTTAGCCCATTCCTCCGTACAGAAACAGCTTCAACTCTGGGATGTTTGGTGGGTTTCCTCACATTAGCTGCTCACTTCAGGTCCTTCCACAACATTTCCATTGGATTAAGGTCAGGACTTTGACTTGGCCATTCCAAAACATGAACTTTATTCTTCTTTAACCATTCTTTGGTAGAACGGCTTGTGTGCTTAGAGTTGTTGTCTTGCTGCATGACCCACCTTCTCTTGAGATTCAGTTCATGGACAGATGTCCTGACATTTTCCTTTAGAATTCTCTGATATAATTCAGAATTCATTGTTCCATCAATGATGGCAAGCCATCCTGGCCCAGATGCAGCAAAACAGGCCCAAACCATGATACTACCACCACCATGTTTCACAGATGGGATAAGTTGCTGGAATGCAGTGTTTTCCTTTCACCAAACATAACACTTCTCTTAAACCAAAAAGTTCTATTTTGGTCTCATCCATCCACAAAACATTCTTCCAATAGCCTTCTGGCTTGTCCACGAGATCTTTAGCAAACTGCAGATGAGCAGCAATGTTCTTTTTGGAGAGCAGTGGCTTTCTCCTTGCAGCCCTGTCATGCACAGCATTGTTCAGTGTTCTTCTGATGGTGGACTCATGAACATTAACGTTAGCCAATGTGAGAGAGGCCTTCAGCCTTCAGAGAGGCCTTCCTGAGGAGGGTAACAATTGTCTTGAATTTCCTCCATTTGTACACAATCTGTCTGATTGTGGATTGGTGGAGTCCAAACTCTTTAGAGATGTTTTTGTAACCTTTTCCAGCCTGATGAGCATCAACAACTCTTTTTCTGAGGTCCTCAGAAATCTCCTTTGTTTGTGCCATGATACACTTCCACAAACATATGTTGTGAAGAGCAGACTTTGATAGATTCCTGTTCTTTAAATAAAACAGGGTGCCCACTCACACCTGATTGTCATCCCATTGATTGAAAACACCTGACTCTAATTTCACCTTTAAATTAACTGCTAATCTGATGATGTTTTAGGTCATATTTATGAAGAAATATAGAAAACTCTAAATGGTTCACAAACTTTCAAGCACCACTGTTGTGTAATAATTTGATCATCAGTCACGTACTGCGAGCTCACGCATCAGGAGAGCTCATGGACGGAGAGGTTTGGAAATGGCGAAAAATAGACTGATAAGTCTTTTTCATTAATATAGATATTTTGAAGGCTACGGTATTACGTATTGCACTATGAGCAGTGTTGCATTTCGGGACCTTTTCACTCAATGCCCACTTGCCGGATCACAGCACAATTGGTGTTCCCTTATCTCATGTTTTACAAATTAAGCACTGCCCGTCATGCATAGTGTTCACTGTACAAGCCTCTGGAGGCAGTGTTATGACCTGGGGTTGCTTCAGTTGGTCAGGTCTAAGCTAAACAACATTATGTGGTAATGAAATTAGCTTTTTAAATGTCAGCTGAGAACCTGAATACCATCAATGGATTTCTTCTCCTCTGATGGCACAGACATATTTCTGGACAACAATGTCAAGATTCATCAAGCTCAATTTGTTTCTGGGAGCATGGTTTTCTCAAATGAATTGACCAACACATAAGTTTAAGGTGAATAAAAATAGCCATAATTACTTTTTACTCTTGTTGATAAAACAAAAAAATTTTTTATTGATATATACCTGTATATACAGTGTCAAACTGCTCTTACTCTTTTTTATCAAAACCATAACATTCTGAAACTGTGATAAATATTCAAGTATTGAATACTGAATACTTTTTCAAGTTTATGGAAGTGTGATGACGTTTTTGTTAATGGCTCCCACCCAACAGATTTGTCATGGTGGATAGGTGGATAGCACCGCTGCCTCACATCAGGAAGGTCCTGGGTTCAGTCTCAGGATGGAGCGTCCTGCGTCCTTTCTGTGTGTGGTCTCTGTACTCCATGTGTCTTTATGGGTTTACTCTGGGTACACTGATTTCCTCCCACAGTCCAAAGACATGCATGTTAGGTTAATTGATTACACTAAATTGGCACTGACCTGAGTGCATATATATATATATATATATATATATATATATATATATATATATATATATGTATGTGTGTCGCTGAAATGGTCCCTGATGCTGATATCGATGTTAAATAAATCGAACAAATAAACAGATTTAGTGGATACATTGAAAATACTGTAATATTCCTATAGAGATGCATGAAATTTAAATACAGTGCCTACTGAAAAAGGCCTACAAGGCCTTTGGAAAATGGACAAGGACATGAAGTGCAGGAATTTTGAACTTACAGCAAGCACCATTATTCACCCACCTGACACACACAGTGAGTTATAGATGTGTCAAACTAGTGAGCAGGAAAAAGAGCCGTTCAAAAGACCCCAGCACCTCAATTTATTTCTTTATAAAACCTCTTTCAATTTAAATGTATGATGTCCCTGAATAAAAAAACATATGCATAAATGACAAAGTGATTTATAGTATTATTCCTAAATAATGTGATATTTTGTTGGTAGGAAGGAGTCAGTGTTGAGATAGTGTAATGCAGTCCTTGTTCACTTGGGTGGTAGTGAGAAGGAAAGCATTACAGAAGTGATGCAAAATACATCCTGAGCAATACACGTTTTCACTGTGTGATGGTCCGTCCCAGATGCCTCCGAGTCCAGAGAGGTCAGTGGCAGTTCTGGACATGGTTAACATGAGGCTTCTTTTTTTGTAAAGGAATGTTTTACGTTTGCAGAAAAAAAAAGAAGAAAACATTTGGTTGAATGTAAATATGTATTGTAGTTGCTTGACAAAAGGTTTTCCCAAGTTATCCCTTGCCCATGAGGTTCTATCAGCTATGGGTGAATGGCGGTTTCTTGATGGCAGTGCCGTCTGAGGCATCAAAGATCACAGATGTTTCAGTTTAGGCTTGTGCCCTTGGCCATTTATGCACTAAAATTCCTCCCCAGGTTCCTTGAATCGTTAATAATATTATGTGCACTGTAGAGGGAGAAATATGCAAATCCTTTCCAATCTCTCTTTGAGGAACATTGTTTTTTAAACATTTCAACACTTTACTTTTTTACTCACACCATTTTGTTGACAAAACTGGAGATCCTGTGCCCCATCTTTGCTCCTCAAAAGACTCGGCCTTCCCGAGCTTTTGGGTACAAAAATCATGATTATAATCACAACTGCTGACATCACCTATTTTGAAATCACAACATTTTTTTTTTTTTTTTTTTTTTTTTTACCTCATTTTAACCAGCCCTAAAATTTCCAACTGCTGGTGTGATGGATGGGGAAAATCCTATCTACAGGCCCAGCTGCAAACATCTGTAGGCAAATGTGCCACAAGATATCATTTACAGAAACCTGTATGCCTCAATGTCCAACCATATTTAATCTTATATCCAGGCTTGAGGTGGCCTAAAACAGGGTACTGGAGGCCTTTTTTTCAAATTGTGCTTTTTTTTTCCCCAATGTTTAATTATTTTTTTGCTTCTCTAATGTTGTAATCACTTTCAATATACATTTACATTCACACATATAAAGTTTCATTCAATTTCAAAAAACTCCGTCTTGGTGAACTTTTTTTTTTTTTTTTTTTTTTTTTTTTTTGTTTTGTTTTGTCATTGAATTACATTTATGTATAGGGTCTACTTGAATGGTTGCAAATATAAGTTTAAATTTAAAGTTAACTATTTCAAAGCATTCATTATTGTCCAATGGGGGATGTGAAATGATTTTATTATATTGTGAATGAAAAGAATAGAGGGAAAGGATTTAATATGAAAAGTAACAAAAACAAACTGGCCATTTCAAAACAACTTTAAGAAAAAAACTCGACAAGCTCTGTTTAATACTGAAAAAATGATATGAGATGTTATTAAATTCACGTGCAAATTATCAACCAGTGAACTCACATATGGAAATACAGTGGTGCTTGAAAAGTTTTGTGGACCCTTTACAACAGATTTTGACACAAGTAGATAAAAAGGAGAAAATTTCTGATAATGCATATCTGTCAGTGGCAAAAGAAAGTGTGAAATCTTTGGGATAAACAGTCCATTTGGAGCTTTGAACTTAGAAATCAGGTGATTTCAATCACCAGGGAGGATGAAAATAAGGTGTGAGTTAGAGCCCTGTTGTATTTAAAAGAAACAGTGATCTACCAGAGTCTGATCTTCATAGCACATGATATGGAAGTGTATCATGGGACCTCAGAAAAGGAGTTGGTCAAGTCAAGTCAAGTCACGATTTATTTATATGGCGCTTTTTACAATGGAACATTGTCTCAAAGCAACCTTTTTTTACAAGTTTGATTATCTCCTAATAACTACGTCCAAATCCCAAATTGGCAGCAAGCTTAGGGGCGACAGTGGGCAAGGAAAACACTCCTATTTTCTAGGAAGAAACCTTGGGAGGACCAAGACTCAAACAGGGACCCAACCTCCTTGGGCGGCGTAGATGATAAATCTAGGAGCGAAAACTAAAGTCATGGAGTCAAAGTTCGAATAAAATGTGAAGTATGCACATCGACATTAAGTGGGCCCGGGTATGATGATAAATCTAAGAGCGAAACTACAGTCATGGAGTCAAAGTTTAAAATAAAATGTGAAATATGCACATCGACATTAAGTGGCCCGGGTTATGATGAGCTGGAAGCTGGATGACGGAAGCAGCTTGAGTGGAGCTCCAGCAGATGAACATCATGTGTGGGGCTGGAAACTGCTGGAACACAGCTCGGAGAGAAAACAGAAAATGTAATTAGTTATTGATTAAGAGCACAGTGCCTATTAACAATCACTGATGCCATGTCAATCACTGATGCCAAGGTGTAGCATGAGACCCCGGCAGCATTAGCTATAGCAGCATAAGCTAGAAAGAGGAGAACTGGTAGGAAAACACACAGCCAAGAAGGGATCACCATGAGACATTGGCAACCCCACGGGAGGCAGAAAGACAGCAACCCAACGTCTCTGATCACCATAAGACTCTTTGACTATGAACCCCCAGCTCTGCCCTTTATTCTAAGGCAAGGATGCACGACTAGTCAAGATCACGAGGACTGAAGCCCAGTTCAGCCAAGACCGCCCCACTCGACACTCCCGGCTAGCGGACAAGGCAGACAGGCCAGACATGACTCCCCAGACTCCGGCCCCAGTGACCCAAGCCATGCGTCCTGGTCTAAATCTAGTCAAAAGCCTGTGTAAATAGGTCATGTCTTTAGCCTAGAACTTTAAAAAAACTTTGGAGAGTGTCTGAATCTCGAAACGAAAGTGGGAAGTTTTTATTCCATAGTTGGGGGGCCATTGTATGAGAAAGCCTTTCCCCCCCCCCGGCTGTTGAATTTTTTTTTAATTCTAAGGAACTAAAAGAAGTCCTGCACCCTGCGAACGAAGTAGACGAAGTTGGGGATTGTTAAAACTCTAAGAGTTCACTCAGATAATGTGGGGCCAGGCCATGTAGAGCTTTATAAGTTAAAAGAAAGTATTTTGTAATCAATGCGGAATTTGACTGGTAACCAGTGTAGTGATGATAGAACAGGAGTGATATGATCAAATTTTCTAGTTCGGAGTTAACACTCGGGCAGCTGCAGCCCCTGCCCCATCTGAAACTAACTAAAGTTTATTTATAGATTTACTAGAGCATCCAGTAAGTAAGGCGTTACAGTAATCCAACCTTGAGGTTACAAACGCAAGTTTTCTCTGCATCATTAAAAGAGAGGATATTTCTAAGTTTAGTGATATTACGTAATTGAAAGAAAGCAATTCGAGTGATGCTGCTAATGTGCGCATCAAAGGAGAGATCTGAATCAGTTGGTGATGCTCATCAGGCTGGAAAGATTACAAACACTATCTCTAAGTCTTTGAACTCTAACCAATAAACACAGTCAGACAATTAATGTACAAACTTCAGGAACATCCAGACCATTGTTTTACCCAGTTAACCAACAAAGATCACAGCAAAAGTGTCCGTTAGTCCATGGGGTCACAATGGAACCCAGGGTAACTTCTAATCAATGATGAAAATCCCATCTCTCACATTGTGCACTGTGAATGCTCATGAGTCCACCATCAAGAGAACACTGAAAAACAACGGCGTGCATGTGAGGGTTGAAAAAAGAACATTGCTGCTCATCATGTGGCTCATGGGCAATCAAGAAGACTGTTAGAAAAAACATATTGTGGATGGATGAAACCAAAATAGATTTTTTTTGTTTAAAAGAGAAGTCTTTTGTCTGGAGAATGAAAAACACTTTAGACGCTTTAGAATCCTATCCCATTTGTGAAATGTGGTAGTGGCAGTGTTATCATTTTTGCCAGTGAATCCTCAATTACATCAGCAAATTCTAAAGGAAAATGTCAAAACATCTCTCTGTGAACTGAAGCTCAGGAGAAAGTGGTCAGGCAGCAAGACAACGACTCTTACAATGGTTCTTGAAAGTTTGTGAACCCTTTAGAATTTTCTATATTTCTGCATAAATATGACCTAAAACATCATCAGATTTTCACACAAGTCCTAAAAGTAGATAAAGAGAACCCAGTTAAACAAATGAGACAAAAATATTATAGCAATAACTGCAGCTAAACATTTCCTGTAACTGTTGATCAGTCCTGCACACTGGCTGGGAGGAATTTTAGCCCATTCCTCTCTACAGAACAATTTGTAATTAACTGCTAATCCTAGAGGTTCACATACTTTTGCCACTCACTAATACATAATATTGGATCATTTTCCTCAATAAATAAATGACAATGTATATTTTTGTCTCATTTGATTAACTGGGTTCTCTTTATCTACTTTTAGGACTTTGGTAGATGTTGTTCTACCAAAAAATGGTTAAAGTAGATTTAAGTTAATGTTTTGGAATGGCCAAGTCAAAGTCTTGACCTTAATCAAAAATAGAAATGTGGAAGAAGTTCATGTGAAGAAACCCACCAGCACACCCCTAAAGCTGATGTGCAGGACTGATCAACAGTTACAGAAGCATTTACACAGTCGAGTGTAGTGTTATTAAGACCACCATTTGTTTCTACACTCATTGTCCATTATATCAACCATATATTGTAGGAGAACTCTGTAGTTCTACAATTACAGACTGTAGGCTATCCGTTTCTCTATATGCATTGTTAGTCACCCTTACTCTTTTTTCTAATGGCCAGGACCCCCACAAGTCCACCACAGATCAGGTACTATTCGGGTGGTGGATCATTCTCAGCACTGCAGTCCAAAAACCAGGCATGGTATGGGGTTGGGTCAGTGCCATTGGAAAAAGGTCATTTACTCTTCTGTAATGGCAGCATTAACCTCTTGAGACCTCATTACCCTCCTTAGAGCTCTGATTTCTTTTATGTATAATAACTGAGCACCGTCTTTGAACAGAAGGTATTTTTATTTTTGTGAAATGCTCAAGAATGTCTACAAATGAGGACTGAGTTAAGCAGAATGAAGTACGAGGAGCAGCAAACCCAAAACGTCATGTCCTCTTGAGGTTAATGGAGCAACATAAGCTGCCTTCAAGACGACATCTTTTCCAGGGATACCCATGCATTTTTCAGCAAGACAAAGCAAAACCACATACTGCACACATTACACAGTCATGGCTGCAGAAGAAGAGAGTACAGGTAAAGGACTGGCATGCCTGCAGTTCTGACTTGTCCCCAATAGAAAATGTGTGGAGCATTTTAAAACAAAAAAAAGAGACAACGACCCCATAGTGCTGCACATCTTAAGATGTTTGCAGGACAAATGGGACAAAAACACCTGAAACACTAAATCACTTAGTAGGTTTGTAGAAATGCTTTACCATACCATTTTTTGGAACATGTTGCAGGCCTGAAATGCAGGAATGGATGTTTATTAACAAATGAATGAAGTTGATCAGACAAAACATGAAATATCTCTGGTTCAGACTGTCTGCACTGAAATAAACGTCAAAGTAAATGTAAGAAACACTGTGCATTTTTGATATGCATTTTCCACACAGTTCCAACTTTTTCTGATTTGGGGAGATACATATCTGCCTGAGACATACCTGCATGCCGACATGTCTATCTGGGTGCATTGTTTTTTTGTCAATGAGTATATTTTAATATAAATAAAAGTCTTTTGACAGGGGTTGCTACTCAGTGGCCATTTCCTACTTTACATATCACTTTTACTGAATAATGAGATCTAAGAAAGTAACCAAGTAGCATTTTCTAATATATCACACACAGGCCTGTGTGTCGAGTGGGTAGACTATAAATAGCGGGCAGGGAACTGGGAGAGACAAAGGATTAGGAGGGCAGAGGGAGAGGGGGGTAATAAAACGGTCATAAGGAGAGACCATGGGGGAGACGACTCTACTGTGTGTGTGAGTGTGTGCCACATCTGGGTCCATGGTGGTTTCACTCCTTCAGCCTGTCCTACTTTCCAAGGATGGAGGTCTTACCTCTCACGTATAGATGTGAGTGTGAGGGTTTGATGAAGGGGGGGTGTTTGGGGGTCTTGAGAAAGCAGTCTGGCCTGATTCCCTGTGTAGTCCCAGTAGTCTCCACCATATGGCAAGACACAACACACACACACACACACACACACTGGAGGCACGAACACCTCAGACTGCACACTGTGACATGTATACCCCCCGCATGACCGCTCGTGCGCACACTTGCGCGTACACACACACACACACACACACACACACACACACACACACACACACACACACAAATAGACAAATGACTTAAGCACATATGAGCTACATATGATTAATTCATAATAATGTATGCTCAAATGTCACAAATTAAAAACCTGCAGCCATACTGACACAAGAACTTAGGCATCCCAGAACCCAGGCATCTTGTCTGCACCTTACATCTAGCTTGGATCCTAGATTGGATCCAATTCTAAACTCATGCATTTACACTGATAATGAAATGCATCTCAGAAAATTCATCGGTACACTGTACTGCACAACATTTTAATGAGCTCATATCACACAGACAACCAAAGTCCTATGTTGTATCTGATTTCCTCAGTTGTAATTTTTGTAAACTCAGAGGAAAGTGGTAACTTTGTCACGGGCCCGGTGATTTATTTTTTTATCTGTTAAGCAGGTTTTGGTTATTTGAAGAAAGGTATCTTAGATATCTAGAGAGGTTTAAGCATTGACATTTCTGCTTTACATGCATCTGACTGCATTTTTTTTTTGATAACCTCTATGTGGATATAATCTTAATATGCAACATGCATAAAATAAACAAATATTAAGACGGTTTTTGTCATAGTTGAGGTGACTGGACTTTTGCGAAGTTGTCTTTTGGTAGTACTACTACATGGTGTGGCTGAAAAATAACCTCTATAATCACATATACTAATTAAAACAACGTCTTCAGCCTCTCACCACCTCTGACAGTAGATACCCTGTCTCTCAGGAGCAAGTGTCTCGAGCTGGCATTGAGGAACACATTTCCTCACAGGCATCCATCCATCCTTCCATCCATGGTCCCTACAGACCCTAAACCTCTCGACCCGATGAGGCGACAGGAGAACCATAAAGCTGGTATAGAGCAGATCTTGAGCGAGGAGGAGTCATATGTTTGCAGGGCCGATGGCAGCAACATCTGTGCCATTCAGACTGGCGTCTGGGGCACGGCTGGCGATACAGTGGGGGGGGTGCCTGCGGCTGCCAGGGGTCTCACGTCTGCTCACCAACATCACCAGGCTGATATGATTAATGAAGAAATGTCAGTACTGTAATTTTTTCTAATGTGCACCAGTGGAGAAAAGAAACCTTCCTGTCAATTGCAAGGCCTATGAGGGTAGGTAGGTGTGAAGCAAGAAAAAGATCGACTGCTCTGAAGAAATTCTGAAGCTGTGCTAACGTCTCTGAAAGCATGATAAAATCGGGAAGCAGATGTTTGCTCATTATTACTACTATTTAGTACATACACATTATTCTCAGCCAATAAAATGCTTCCTTAATGAGGATACTAACAACTCTAGTGAAGTGCACCATTTAAAAAAAGTAATGAAAAGTGTTCCGTAATGTAAACAAAAACCCAACATGCACGTCAAAAACAGCATGTAAAGAAGGCCTAAAGATATCCAGTTTGCTACATTGTCAAAAGTATGTGGACACAATTATTAATAGCTGATTTTAGGTATTTCAGGCACACCCATTCCTAGCAAGTGTATAAAAGCATGATTACATACATGCAATCTCCATAGATCAACACTGTCTGTATATTATCCTGAAGCGCTCAGTGACTTTGAACACTTGTCAGTATGCAAGAAAGTTTGTCAGATTTCTTCTCTTTTACAGATTTCCTGGGCAACTGTATATGCTGTAATTGTGAAGTGGAACCGTGCAAAAGCAATCAGAGCGCAACCATAAAGTAGTATGCCACACAATCTCAGAAAATCTCACAGAGATTAAAGGGTGCTCATCTGTCCTTGGCTGCAGCACTCACTATCTGTTCTAAACTGCCTCTGGAAGGGACATGAGTTCAAGAACTGTTTGCTGGAAGCTTCATGGATTCACTTTCCTTTAACCATACAATCCCAAATCATAAAAGGTTAGGACAGTATGGAAAATGCAAATAAAAATAAACATATTGTTTCTTACATGTACTTTGACTTTTCTTTACTTTTCATCTCAGGCCTGCAACATATTCCAAAAAAGTTGGGATGGTAAATCACTGACTTTGTAATGTTGCTATTCCTTCTCACAGCAATTAAAAGATGTTTTGGCACAGACGATGCCAAGGAATGTTTGCATTATTTTGTCCCATTCTTCCTGCAAACATGTCTTAAGATATGCAACAGTATTTTATGTTTCAAAATTCTCCACACATTCTGTATTGGGGACTGATTAGGACTGCAGGCAGGCCAGTCCAGTACCCGTACCCTCTTCTTCCACAGCCATGCCTTTGTACTGTGTGCAGCAGGTGGTTTTGCATTGTCTTGTCTAAAAATGCATGGACGTCTCTAGAAAAGAGTTCTCTTGAGCATATGCTGCTCTAACAGCTAAGGTACTGGACTCTGGACCAGAAGGTCAAGGGTTCAAATCCCACCTCTGCCAAGCTGCCACTGTTGGGTCCTTGAGCAAGGCCCTTAACACACAATTGCTTGGATTGTAAGACTGTACCAATTGTAAGTCGCTCTGGATAAGGGCGTCTGCTAAATGCTGTAAATGTAAATGTAAATATCATCTAAGCTGCCCAAGGAGGTTGGGTCTCTTTTTGAGTCTTCACCCTCCCAAGGTTTCTTCCTTAGAACATTTAGAGAGTTTTTCCTTGTCACTGTTGCCTTAGGCTTGCTCAATTTGGTCTTGGACTTAGCTAATAGAAGATAATAGAAAATTGTAAAGCTGCTTTGAGGCAATGCTTTACTGTAAAAAGTGTTACAGAAATAAATCTGACTTTGACTTAGGCTTGTGACCTTGCCCTTTATGCACTGAAATTCCTTCAGGTTCCTTGAATTGTTTACTGATATTATGCACTGTACAGGGAGAAGGATGCAAATCCCTTCCAATCTTTTTTTGAGGAACATTGTTTTAGAACATTTCAATAATTTTCTCATGCATTTGTTGACAAACTGGAGATCCTCTGCCCATCTTTGTTCCTTAAAGACTCAGGCTTTTATGCACACTGCTTTTGTAGCAAATCATGATTACAATCAGCTGTTGACATCACCTGTTTGAAATCACATCATTTTTTTATTTACCTCAGTATTTGCTTTACTTCCTATTTACTGTCCCATTACCATGTGAAATGGCAAGCATTAGCAGGGGTGGTGTAAAGAACTTTATCACTGGACTCCAGTGCATTGTCCATGCAGAATCCAGTCATGAATCACAATTTACAATTGTTTGATGGTTTGGGCTGAGCCATTTAACATTCCAGCATACATGACTCATACAATACAATGATATGTTGAATGAGCCTTTCCTGATTCAAAATGACAACGCTATAATGCAAACTGATTTGGTGTTCAACAAGCACATATGGATATACTGTTCAGCTGTCCACCTAGTTTGTTCACAGAGCTATTGGAAGAGTTAGGATCATTTGAACAGTCACACTTAAGCACAGATAGACAGACGAACTGGGATAGGGATTCTTGTAATTCTCCAGCCAAATGGTAATCTATATACAACTAAAAGCTAATCAATTATTCCTTCTTGCTGGTCTTTATTTAAAGGCTTCCTTATCATTCATTAAGTAAGATCTCATTTGGTGTTTTAATTGGTACATAATTAACATGAGGGCTCAACAGATATTTTAACCTTAAGTAGGTTAATTATTGTTTCAAGGGATGCCCGGCAGTTTTTGAAGACAGTGGTGTTGACAATGTGTCAAAGTAAAAATATGTCACAGTGCACATTTCTGTGGTTATCACAAGGATCATGAATCCATTTGTTTTACATTTCTTCACAGGACAATCATGGTTTAATCACAGCTGCAGATTATTAATTATTAACTTGATTAATTTGTCAGTGATCATAAAATGTGGTCTAATCACCACACACACAAACGTTTTACGTTTATTCATTTATTTAACGTCGCTATTTACATTTACAGCATTTAGCAGACGCCCTTATCCAGAGCGACTTACAATTGGTACAGTCTTACAATCCAAGCAATTGTGGGTTAAGGGTCTTGCTCAAGGACCCAACAGTGGCAGCTTGGCAGAGGTGGGATTTGAACCCTGGACCTTCTGGTCCATAGTCCAGTACCTTACCCACTGTCGCTATCAGCATCAGTGGCCATGTTCAGCGACACACACAAGGTTACATCCATACACAAGGTTATCTCAAGATAGGTCACTCATACACTCAAGTCAATGCCAATTTAGTGTAGTCAGTTAACCGGAGTAAACCCACACGGACATGGGGAGGACATGCAGACTCCACACAGAAAGGACCCAGGCTGCTCAACCCTGGGATTGAACCCAGGACCTTCTGGCTGTGAGGCGGCGATGCTACCCACCGAGCCACCGTGCCGCCCTACACACACTCACACACAAAGGATAATTTTTTTGAGTTTTATTTATTGAAATATCTTCTAAGGACAGTATTACACATGACCAATCTTATCTGAGGTGACCAATCAGGAGACAGATGAGGTGTGGCCATAATAACTTACAAATGCAAGGAAAAAATAAATAAATAAAATCCAGCAAAAAAATGCTCATTGCTTCAAAAGCAAGCAACTCAGCTGTCCTTCAAATGGATGAGCAAACTGCTAAATAAAGAGGTAAGCGCATCTGTAACAACAAAATCATGTGTTGCTGCTTACTTTCCAAGCTTTCAAAGTACACACCCTAAGCACACAAGTTGTTCTACGAAAAAAAAAAAAAAATAACGTTTGGAATGGTCAAGTCAAAGTCCTGACCATAATCCAACAGAAGTGGTGGAAAGACTTGAAGCAAGCATTTCCTGTTAGGAAATCCACCAACACCCAGAGTTGAAGCTGGTCTGTTCAAAGGAATGGGTTAAATTCTTCCCAGGCAATGTGCAAGATCTAGTTATAGTTACTGCTGCACAAGGGTGACAAACTAGAAACTGAAAGCAAATGTTCACATACTTTTGCCACTCACATATATATACTATTGGATGGTTTTCCTCAATAAATAAATGACCCATTTCTCTCATTTGCTTAACTGGGTTCTCTCTATATGCTCTTAGGATTTGTTTGAAGTATGTGATGATACGCATTGTGATGCAGCTGTCCCTGTCCTCTGGGCGTGACTGTAGGATAACATTCCATCACCAGCCTATGTGAACGCATAGACGTGAATGTGAATATTGGCATTTGATGGCATCTCACCCCATGCAGAGATTTTCTGTGCATCAACCATCTGCTCAGCCTTACCCTCTCTTGCAGAAAACCCTGTGCATGTCACCACAGGTAATCCATAACTACCATTAATCCCAAGCATTTCAGGGTCATCTGGTTTTATGGGCCAGCCTGCTGGCGAATCAGTCAAGTAGCAGACGCAGACTTAATGTGCATTTGTGAGAGGGCTGGCATCAGACAAGTTAGAAACTAACATTCAGATGACAGAAAAATAAAACTACGCATTAGCTGTATTTAATATCAAAATACCACTATTAATGTTTTCATCCACGTCTTGTTTTTGGTTAGATTTTAGCAGCAGGACTTGAATTTGTGTGTGTGTGTGTGTGTGTTTCTTGTTAAAAGTTAAACACATAAAACTAACTGAACCTAAAACTTTTATTTCAAGTGCATTAAAAGACGTCAAGAAAAAGTGAAGGGTTTTCTTTGGTTCTTTTTTGAAAGTATGTAGGAGAACTCTTCCAATATGATATCAAGATGCAATTTACCTTGAAAACATCTGCAATTAGTTCACGTCCCTGCCATGTAATGATAAGATGAAGCATCTGTCAGCATAGAAGACTGTTCAAATGGAATGCTGTACTGATTGTTTTCTGGGCACTTTTGGTTAAATATTTGTTTGTTTTGCAGCTGTAAATGAGTGGTGCTGTCAAACAAACTCAGGACATATTACCGGACAATAAGGCCTTTGCTTTGGCACAAGCGGCCTGAAAGCAAAGTGCTCTAAAACCACTTTGCCTCATACTCTAGGCATCAGCGGCCGACAGGCTGTCAAACAAATAATGATAATTTACTGAGAGTAGAACAAAGCAAATAATCATTGTCTTAAATGGAGCATGAGGAGTGCGTATGGCTGAGGGGAGCTTTTGGCCCTTATGTCTAAACATGCATGCACACAGTCAGCTCTCACACAATTAATGCATGCTACCACACACACACACACACACACACACGACAACAACACCAGGTCCAACCTTGCAGGAGAGCCAATCAGAACATGTGGTAACTTTTGCAACTTTTTTGTGTAAAGAAAGTAAATGAGTAAAATCTGGAGCAATACGCACACTGATGTAATTACTGAACAACCCATGCTTTGAATTGACTATCAATTAGACCAGGGATGCGTTTCCCGATGAGATATAATCTTAGTGATTTGCGAACAGCTTTAAGAACAATGTAACTTTAAGAATTCCAGTTTTGCAAATGTTTCCCAAAAGCCAAGTTAGCCAAGTTACAAACGAGTTTTAAGTAGTTCTTTGTTGACTCCGCCTCTGTATCTGCGCTGGAAAAGTCAAAAACTGACCAACCAGCAACTTAAAAACATAGTGGGGCAAAAAAGTCAGCCACTGATTGTGCAAGTTCTCCTACTTAGAAAGATGAGAGAGGTCTGTAATTTTCATCACAGGTACACTTCAACTATGAGAGACAAAATGAGAAAAAAAATCCAGGAAATCACATTGTAGGGTTTTTAAAGAATTTAATTGTAAATCATGGTGGAAAATAAGTATTTGGTCACCCACAAACAAGCAAGATATCTGGCTCTCACAGACCTGTAACTTCTTCTTTAAGAAGCTCTTCTGTCCTCCACTCGTTACCTTTATTAATGGAACCTGTTTGACCTCGTTATCTGTATAACAGACACCTCAAACAGTCAGACTCCAAACTCAACCATGGCACAGACCTAGAAAGAGAACTTGCACAGTCAGTGGCTGACTAAATACTTTTTGCCCCACTGTAATTCTCATTGTTTTACCACAGAAGTATCATTAGGAAAAAATATTTTTAAAAAAACCTAATAGCTAATAAGTATTTAAGTTACTGGTATAAAAAATAAATGTGAATGAACTTATTTAAACCTTATAATAAAATGAAATACCACATACATTTATAGGGCCTTCATAGGGAGAGACTGTAACGTTACCCACTACACTATGATCCTTACAGCCAAAGTTAATTTAATACTAGGAGCATTCTAACTACATCATTCAAATTAGTAAAATTGTTTTTTGTTGACATTGGATGTAGTGTATGCCATGGAATTATGTTCTCAAAAACAAATATTGATATTTATGAATTTTATGGGTAACTCTTCAATTAGGGGAACTTGCATCACCAAAACTTATGCACCAACATCTTTATGATTTCCATTTTTTAATGTTTTATATATCTATAAGCTTACTTGATGGTGGTGCAGTGGTTAGGACTGTTGCCTCACAGCTCTGAGATCATAGGTTTGATCCCGACCCTGGGCTCTGCCTGTGTGGAGTTTGTATGTTCTTCCCATGTGAATGAAAGGGTCTGAGAGCTTTCCACACAGGGTCAGTGAATTTTTTTTAAACAAAAAATGAGTCCTCCCTATCATTTTACATGTAGAACTGCATATGACCCTCAACTAGAGAAGTATTATGAGTGGGCCAGAATACTCTAAAGTTTACAAAAAAGTTCATGTACTACATTAGTAGTATTACTACAGTATATTACATTATTATATGGAGGGTTTCAGGAAATGCTTGTAAATTTAAGAATATTACTAATTACGAGGTTATGAAGTACTTAGCATTACGAACGTTTTGGGAAACCCACTCCAGAGAGATCTTGAGAGATGATATATAATATAAATATAAATTCATTTAATTTTTCAAACATGTATAAATGTTTTTGTACACATTTTAGCACTTTATTTCATTATTGTTAGTTTTAGCATAGATTTAGTTCACGACAATTGCATAAAATATAAAATAATTGTTATACTACTGTATAGTGATCTTGTACTATTATAGTTATGTTTTCAGCAAATGTTTGAAGTAAATGTGGCCATCACAGACCCAGCGCGTCTTTTACTTACCTATCTGATCTAATTAACTACTTAAATATACACTGGATGGCCCCTTTATTAGATACGCCTGCCCTTTTACAAATGAAAACTAAACGTGACCCTAGAGTACAGCATAAAATCAAGCAAGCAACTATTCTGTGGATCAGTTTCAGTGTGAATCCACATTAGAATGGGAAAATCAAGCAATCAAGTTTAATTTTTTACACCATAAAATGCAACACGGTAGCTATGTAAAGCCAAGTGTTTATGCCCCTTTTTCTCAGAAATGGTTTTGGGGAATTAATAATGTTTTTCTTTACAAACTCTGATAATACACAACATTTTATCTTTAAAAAGTCAAACTTTAACGTCGCCTTTAAATTCCTCCATTATTTTTCTTGACATTTTGATTTGAACTGTTTATAAAACTTTACCAAGGGTTCCAATAATTATCGTAAAAACATATCAAATAAGTTTTGATGGCAGGTGTTGGACTAAGAAGGCAGCGGTCTTCCCCTGCTAATCCTGTTCAATGTCATGCGGCATTACCTCCGGATAGCCTAGCATCCGCTAACAACACACCAGCCAATCTCATTAGCATGCCAGACAATGTGACAAGGGGGCAATAGATCACTTCTTCATTACCACAACTCTAATTAATGACGTTAAAGGCATTGGGTAAGTAAAAAATAGAGAAAATATCCTCCTTTTCACTGCCTCAAGCTTGCCCACAATGCTTGAGCACAAGGAGTTTAATAGTTTAAACACTTCCGATAATGGCTAAAATTAATTTCTGAGGCTGCCGTTTGAATAGCACAGTCTGGACACATTGACAGTATTTAAATGGCTGAGGAGTGAGAAAGGCTCCTAACAGGATTTTTTAGCAGAGCACTGAATGAAGACTCTGTTCTATTATTCGCTAACTAATCTCTGGATGCCCTAAGATGAAGGCATTGTTTCTGAGAGTACGTTTGGGCTGGACCCTATGTAGTGGCACTGAACGTACTTAGCTGCTTTGAACATTTTCTCTCTTCCACTTGAACTAGGCACATGAAAAGGATGAAATTGTCTTTGCAGCTGCTTAGGTAAAATTCATCACCATGCCATCACCATTTAATACCACTTCTATGACTTTTCAGAACATGAGCTTCCCGTGAAATGATGAATTGGGGCAGCTAGTGCTTGTAATAACCCTGCCAAATGCAAATAAGAGCTGAAGAAGCACTAAGACAAAAGAGACATTAGCAGAGAGCTCTCTTACAGTACAAAAAACTGTTCAGACTAGAATAATTCAAGTAATACAAATCCCAGGCTTTTTTCCCCCCATGTGAAAAGACCAGAATATGGAAAATTCATACACTGATGACATTCAAGTGCCCTTCTATGAGGCAGTTATGGATATGACAAAGAAATATTTTCTTCCAAAAATTTCTAATTGGTAAAATATGGTTTAGCGCAAACATATTACGGCATGACAAATTCAACTACATTATACCACAAGGAAAGAAGCCACAGAACATATAAAGCAAGGTCAAGTGAAAATCCATAAATTCCCTAAAAGTTATGTAGAAACTAAATGAACTGCTAGCACATGCTGAAAGCAGCTCTGCTAATTGCTAATAAGACCACACATTCATTAACAAATGATTTTTGCATAAAGTGTCAGCTCTATAAAACATTACATGCCTTGGCAAGACCTTAATGGATGTACTAATCCATTTGAGGAACAGGAGGATCAAAGCCCTGAACCTGGCAGCTGTATGTGTTAGTGCAATTGTCCTCGGCCACATTTCGTACAGTAGCAATGCGATTTCAATTTAAACCCTCTAATCGCTTTCTTATTGTGATCGATTGTTTAAACTTAGTACTTGTGATAGTGCATGCATTTGTAAATACAAACCTGAGCATTAATAACAGTCATTTGCAAGGGCCTGAACTAATGAGCAGACCAATCGATACACCACAACTTATGTACCTTGCATACCATTACAGACAGCTTGCTCTTTAGACCTGCCTCATTAGATCACCATGCTGGTTTTAAATTGTATGTTTGCTGTGAATTCATGGCAGTGTAACAATTGGGTTCATGACTACTGAACGATGTATATATTTGCCTTGAGGAAGGTGGAAACAGGATGCCGCTACATTGTTATTTTTCAGTCAGTGGCAACCTTTTGACATTATGTAGTCAGATAGAGGGCAATAAATAACCAAATTTTGATTTGCCTTTAAGATGATAATCTGTTATCCAATTCTAGATCTTATTTACGGGTGGTGTAGGTGAGTCGAAATTAAAATTGGTCTATGGAGTATCATAAATGTGTATTTATGAACATTAGAGGATTTTGAGATCCATTTGAAGATATAAACTACTCTGCACATCCTCTCTGACTCCCCCTGCCCCTCCTCACTTACTCCTTTGAATGCTGCATAATTACCATGCCATGGTACCAAAAAGTGACATGTTTGAGGAACAGATAAAAAGACATAAATTGACTGGTAATGGCGATATTTCCTCAGCTTTAGAAAAACCCATTTATTCTTCCTCTCGCCCAATCAAGGCATTGTCATTTCCCCCCACTCATCTCCTTGGCCAGAGGGGCTCACCACAATTTCTTTGCTGTAAGTGAATGGCGGAATGCAGATGAGACCCCAGCACTAACTAGCGCTCCCAGCTCCCACCAGCATCTGCTCGCTGCACTTCCTCCATTTCTAAATCAACCATAATGGGGGCAGGACCTCTGCAGCACTAAAAAGAGCGAATTGACACACTGGACAAACTGTGATTTTTTTTTTCTGAAGAGGAGGTGATATTGCACATCTGTCACTGCTGTGTAGACAATTACTCTGTGTGGGGCGGGGGCGGGGGTGGGGGGCTTGAGAGAGCGAGAGAAAGAGGGGGGCATGAGGGAGGCAGCAGTGTGTGTCTGTGCAGATTGTTAACTAAGCTAAGCAGGAAAGATGGGTTCTCTGAGCTGGAAGCCTTTGTCATTAGGTATTGACTTCTGCTTCCTTAATTGTTCATTCATTTATCCAGAGGTGTTTGTGCTTGCACAATAATTAAAGGCAATCATGCTATTTACCCCATACTGTACCTTTACTAATGAATAAATGAACCACTGAGAGACCAGCCGCTTATAAATGCAACGCTTTCTCCCCAGGATTCTGAACACTCTTCAATGGACTGCAATTACAGATCTTCGGTTACCCTAGATCGATTTATACTACTTAAATACTACGATTTATACTGCTTTATACTACTCAGTATATACTATTATTTATAAACACACTCCCTTGGCATGCATTTATCCCTCAGGCAGATATATAAATTATTACAGGTGTGGTCTGATTAAACACTGGGTCCTTCAACAAGAGGGTGTAAATTTGCTTATCTATAAAAGGCTCTCAGAGGCTATTTTTGGGTAGTGTACCTCCTGGTGAGAGATCACTGACTGCTAAACATGCCTCTGCGATGCATTTGAAGACATTTTGCCCAGCTGACAGACTTTGGAGGGAGTCCAATGCCTCAATCCTGCCTTTGCTGTGCAGCAACACAGTTTCCCAACTGCCATTGCATATGACAGTCTGTCACCCCTGGAAGTGATACGAGGGACACTAACAACTCAGCAATATGTTCAGGATATCCTGCAGCCAGATGTGTTGCCTCTCATGGTAGACCTTCCAACTGGCATTTATCAGCAGGATAATGCTCACCCAAGGGTTTCCCAGGAATGTTTCAGCCAGCTGGTCACCAGCTGTATCACCAATCCACCATTTATGGGACCAGCTGGAACACCAGCTTCGGCAACCTACGAGTGTGCAGGTTCTACAGGCCCAGCTACAACATCTGTGGCAAAATGTGCTGCAGAATACCATATGGAAACCGTATGTCTCCATGCCCAACCATATCTCATCTAGTATACAGGCTAGAAGCGGCCCAACAGGGTACTAGAGCCTCCTTTCAGTTGTACAGTTTTCCCCAACAAACTTATCCGTTTGCTCTAATATTGCAATCACTTACATATATCATCTTTACATTCATATATTTAAAGTTTAATTTGATTCCAACCCTTTCTTGGTGAGTTTTTTTTTTCAACATGCATAAAAGGAACCATTTTGTCATATTTAAATAAGTAGGTAGACAAAAATAGCAGTACCTACACAACCATTCAACTGTTGTTTTACAGACAAAAGTGGCATATAAGGTGGCACAGTGGTTGGCACTCTTGCCTAAAAGCTCCAGAAATCCCCAGATCGATTCACTGCCCTTTCTCCACCTGTGTGGAATTTGCATGTTCTCCCCTTGTTTGCATGGTTTTTATCTGGATACCCCTGTTTTTTCCCTCATTCTACAGACAGGAGTCTTTAAAGTGTCCCAACGTATGTGTGTGTGTGTGTGTGTGTGTGTGTGTGTGCATGCATATGGCCTGTGGCTTGATAGATTGGTTCCCTGCCTAGGGTTAGTTCCCACCTTGAGCGCTGTGTTGCTGGTTAGGCCTGGCTCCCCATGACCCTGAACTGGATATGGAAATGATAATAATGAATAAAAATAAGCAGCAGGCGCCATGAAAAACTTTTTACTAAAACTGCTAAGTTTAAGATTTTTATTGCCTTTATTACTTGAATTATACCTGCTATAGTATTGTTTAATCATAAATATTTCCCACATTAAACACTTCCATTGCCTCAGTGTTATTTATGAGGTATTTAGAAGCTGCACTCCTACCACTTCACTACAGAAATTAGGCACAGGAATACTAGTGTTAATGTATATTGATGATGCATATTAGAAATGTGCTAGTAAGTGGGAGTACAGAGTGGCAAGGGAAAGCAGGGAAAATCTGCTCTTCTATATGTCAGGTGTGCAGAGGCAATGAGGCTTGCCATTGCTGCAGACCAGCAGGACTTTTCATGCTCCAGTTGTCACTTGCATATCAGTTACAGCAAATCAGTAAAACAAATGAGTTGTTAAAACCTCAAGTTCTTCTGTAATGCCAAACTGCCCCAAATTCCTGAAGTCATATTTTACAGGTGACAGGCATACATTTAAAAAGTCTTTTGTATTTTCTTTTTCTTAAAAACCAGATCATTAAGCACTAGTGCACAGGACATATAATCAGTATTAATTTAACTGCTACAGATCCATTTCACATCAGCTAACATTAACTATTGGACCTGCACTGATGCGTGTTCTTTTCTTAAACAGGAAGGTTCTAAGTGATGCTGTACTTAATGGCAGTGAATAAACTCAGATGAGGCATTTTCACTCAATGCTATGGCTGTGTGTCGACTGCCATATTGCATGAGTGACATCAAGAAGCTAACATCTGGTCCCTGGCGCTTCCCACTCACCCTTATTCTCTATGTGTGTGTGTGTGTGTGTGTGTGTGTGTGTGTGTGTGTGTGTGTGTGTGTGTGTGTGTGTGTGTGTAAAAGTAAAATTTTGTGCGAGTGAAGCCCTGCTATGAACTATACTAGAAAATAATTATTAACAATGTGTGAATATCAAAAATGTGGTGTTTTTATTTGATCTTAAGATACCATTACAGTACTTAAGAAGACAATTTGTTTATTTTACTATGCTGAGGCTACTGATTGATTATTTTTAAGTGCGCACTTTCAAATAATCCCAAAAGCAGTCTACTAGAGAGAGTCTTGCGAATAGTGATCATGCAAGATCACAGTCTGTGACTGAAAACTCTGTGACTTGTCTTTAGATGTGAAAGGGTGTCAGACTTTAGTCTATTACAAGTTTTTTCAGAGTGTTTTCGAAGTCTTGTAGCTTTTGTTTGCACAAAATATCTTCAAGACGGGACAATGTGTAGCAGCTCCAAAGTGCGCAACATAACATGAAAGCCTGATTCTCTCTACGACTCAATACGGATGCAAATCCATGGCAATAGAAGCTGCAACAGAGTTTGCGATTCTCTTTGCCCTTCTGAGTTGGGTGGAAGCTTTAACATCGCTTGTTCACATTTCTCTTAAGTTTCTGTTACGTGCACACCACAGACAGTTCAGGCAGCATTGCACTTCTGCAAGTTCTGCCTTTTGCATTTGTTCGTCAACATTATCAATTAACATTTAAAAACTCTAATTTTGCCATTTGTGAATCAATGCAGATTCGTCCACATCTGCATCGATTTTTTCCCCAGCCCTACTCTGGATCATTATATGTATCGTAGTTTTCGGACCATAAGGCGCACTTAAAATTCTTTAACTTTCTCAAAAATCAACAGTGTGCCTTAAAATGCGGTGTGTCTTGTGTATGAATTCATTCTGATTGTGCTTTCTGACCTAGAACCGATTGTAGATGGTACACGGCGCTCATAAATCTGTCAAAATGTTTTAGCACGGCCTTGGTAAATTACGAAGCTTACGGCAACCGTAGTGCGCAGCATAGCGGAGTAATACGGTATGTGCTTCAGCATTAGGGTACGTGCATTCATTCATTCATTTTCGAAGCGGATTTCAAACACAGCGCTAAATCGGTCACGCAGTACAACATGGACATAGAGCAAGCTGCGAGAGAATTTCAACATTAACGAATCATGGTAGGAAGTGGAGGAAGCAAGAAGAACGCCCTGCGCCAGGTGGTAAAGACCCAAACTGAGCTTCCGACGGAACTTAAGAGTTTTGCTTCATTTTCATGCGCCTTATAACCCGTGCGCTTTATGTATGAAAAATATTGCCCGTTGCAGCCCGATGCGTTGATATCGCGCCTTATAACCCGGTGCGCTTTATAGCCCGAAAAATACGGTATTGGTTTATGTTTTTACTCCGACATTTGTGTATCTGAATCCGTGATGCCATTATATTGGGCATATAGTGCAATACACAGATTCTACATCACTATGAGGTTCTAGCAGATTAGCACATTACTAACTATAAAATCCTTTCACACGTTTTACCTTTTCTTTGGCATTATGTTCTATGTCGCTTGTGTATATCAAGTTCTGCATAAAGCATGATTGTTCAAATGCATCTCAGATCAGGAAATACAGCAATAAATAGAAAATATCCTGTCTCTTGATTAGCACAGAGCATACAGTTAGTTCCCTTTTGGTAACATATAAAGAAGACAGTTCTGAGGAATACCAGCTATGTCAAAAGTGGCAGTCTGAAGCCTTGGCACAATGCCTGATTGGAACTGCTGATGGCAGGCACAGTGGCATGACTTCTTTCAGGACCCTCTGCCCTTCTGATGTCCTGATATCACCGGGTTAAGCAGTTTAGTGTGTGGTGGCTCCAGGAGATGGTGATGACTACTCTCATTTTACAATACCCCAGTCTGAAAGGATCTGCGAGTGAAAAGGTTCATCTGGACCAGAACAAATTAAATTTCCCTGGATCTCAATTATTCAAAGCATCACATACAGTACATGGATTTCAGTAAAGCCAGAGGGCCCAGTATAGAAAAGTTTGATTGATTTTGGAATGGCCTATCCAACTCTAAGATGGTACTCTCACGTTTTAGCTCCACTGTGACCTCTGTAATCCAATCCTCTTACACTAAAATGAGGCATCAGCAATAGAGTTTTTATCCACATCTAGAAAACTGGCATAGGGAAGAGCTTGTTTACAACAAAACAACAAAAAGTACTGTAGCCTATACGACTTTTCCTTTCTTAAACAGTTTTGCTTCCCTCACAGACCTTCAGGTGAAATTTCTGCCCTGACCTTTGTGCTATGTCCTCTCCTTGTTTTGCTGGACACTTCCGCCTGCAGAGCAAGTTAATCAGCTCTTTAGCCTCTCAGCACCAGCACTCCCTATGAGTGCCCTCAGGCTCTGAAGAGAGGGGTGCCAGCCAGAGCCAGTCAGGGACCCCCTCCCGGCTACAATTTGTGCTCTTTGGGGATGCACAGCAAAAGTTGGCACCGTGGGGCCGTTACACACCAACGTCCCTTGTCTGGATAATGCTCTGAGGGCAATGGTTCAGCCTTCCATGGGTCTGGCCTGATTGTTGACCCAAAAGGGATTATCGTTTAGCCATAGATTGTGTGCATGTGTGTTGTGTGTTTTGTTTTGTGACATCTGTGCTGGAGTTTTGGATCCCTCCCAGTAGGTTGGTAATCTGTGGGTGCAGAGGTGGCACAGCAAGTAATGGTGTATGAAAAACAGTGTTAACAAAGACCCACTGGTCATGTAGTAACTGTTGTTTACAAGTCCAGTTAAAGTTGGAAAACTAAAGTTAACTAATCTAATTTCATTCATCAACTATTATTGCTTAATGCAAATAGTGGAATATAAAAACATAGCATACACTCATAATCCTCTTTAATTTAAAAATCTATTCAGCATACTACACTGTCTCTATATTAACGTTTGTTTATTAAGATTCTAATAACTATTAGAACATGTCTACAGGCAGCATCTTCATTTTACTAGGGAAAGGAACTTATTTGCTAACTTTCTCTCTATATAAAATAAATTTTGAATTTTTGGGTAAAAGGTTGTTTCGGTTTTTAGTTGAAATATGAAGCCATAGTAATTATAGAGGATTCAATTCACTCCTTGACCAAGATTTGCATTTAATTTGTTCCCTGTAATGGCTGTATTAGAAAGAAAATAAGGAAAAAAATAAGTGTCTGGGTGGTGTAGCGGCCTAATATGTTAGCCCATCAATGCAGGGATCCGAGTTTGCATCATGGCGATGTATTCCAGCCAGGTTGGACATATGCAGACACGAGTGTCTGAGGGAGGGGAGGCTGGTCATCTGTAACATTAACTCCTATCCAACCCTGTGACGGGCTGGCATCCCATTCAGGACGTGCGTACCCCAGCGTTCTTTATTAATGTAGTCCCTGCATCCCTGATCAAGAAAAAGCACAGTAATGTTGAGGGGGATATACAAAGGGCAATGTTTAAATAACTACCATTTTCCATTTAAATCACTGTATGAACAACAACAACAATAATAATAAATAAAATACAATAATACCAGCATCACCAATTGTGTCCTACAAACCTAATCATTCTAGGATATTTGTAATGTAAGGCCCTGATGCCTCATACAGTTCTTAACACAGCTATGATGTCAACGAATAATTACCGCCAAAACTCTCTCTCTCTCTCTTTCTCTCTCTCTCTCTCTCTCTCTCTCTCTCTTCTCTCTCTCTCTTCCACTGTATAGATAATACTCTATACAGTATTTATCTTTCATCTTATAAATGGTGGGAGTTCAGCATCTTCCACAGAAACTATTTCAGTATCATCAGTGTATTATCAGTGTAAGAATAGTATCTCTCAATGGACAAAAAAAGTATCTAATCGTGTCTAAATACCTCCACGAATTCTGAGGAGAATTCCCTGTAGCCTGGGACTTTTGCCACTGCTGGTAGATCCGTATGAAGGTATGTTTCAATAGACCTGAAAATTCAGCTACTTCCTTCACACCGTGGCCTTTGGCATGCCCAAATGCAATCACTCCTTTTTGCCAATCATTAACATGTTCTTTTGACTCATTTTCCAAACATTGATCGGGAGATTCTCTTCACTGTACCACCTCTTCTCAATCTATGACTCTCATCACAAACCGTGGCAGTATTTATAGTCCGACCAGCCTAAATTTACTACCACCTTAAACTCGCAAGGCGACTTATTTTTTGTCCAGGAGTATATATTGCTTGAAGAACATATGGACAAAATTGTTACCCCTAAAATTATTTTACATAAAAAAAGAAAAACATACTTTTTATTGCTACTAATATACAGGAACTCCACTGTGTCCATGACCATTTGCTGGGGTATAAATATGAGATTACATGCATGTGAAATCCCTTTGCCATCCATAAACATGGGTCAAATCAAACAGCTGTCAAATCCAATGAGACAGGATGCTGTGAACCTGGACAGTTTACAAAATTGATATAAAAATAACACCCATTGAGCACAACCAGGACAATTCCTACTAAAGTTTGCAAAATATGAAATAGTTAAATAATTGCAAGGTAGAGGATAGACTAAGATTTTTTTGGAAAAAATCCATGAAAGAAGCCTGGAAGGCAACACATTATAGAAACCACACACTGAATCATGTGGACTGGTCAGATGGACAAAAAGAACTTTTTGGTAATGCACATCTTTCCAACGTATAAAAAAGAATGTGAAATAAATGTGTTACATAAGGTCTCAGTGTTCAATACAGTTGACCACAGCACAATTGTGTAATAATTCAGTTCTAGTGGCCACCTTCAGTGGCCAGCACAGTTTGGTGACTTTCAGGTATACATTACATCAATAATTATATTAAAGGCAATAAAACAAAAAATGTGTACCCTGCTAAAAAAAGGCAGATGTAAATTTACTATATACTGTATATACATTATACATGGAGCACTCTGATCATAGAGCTGCCCTAACATCAAAGAAGTGTTTTACCCCCAGTGGAGTATTGACCAGAAGTTTGAGGGCTCAATCAGCTCTGCCCTAGCATCCACTGTTTGTCCCTTTAACCCTCAGTTGATTGTAACTTGTAAGAATGTAAATTTGCCTTGTATAAAGATGTCTGTTAAATGTACACTCATACAAAAAAATAACTTACCAAGGAACTTTATATGTATGAATGTAATGATGATATATGGAAGTGATTACAATATTAGAGCAAAAGGATAAGTTTATTGGGGCAAACTGTACAATTGACAGGAGGTCCTAGTTACCCTGTTAGGCCACTTCTAGCCTGGATACAAGCTAAGATACAGTTGGGTTTTGGAGGCAAACAGGTTCTGTATGGTATCCTGTGGCACATTCTTCCCACAGATGCCTGTAGATCCTAATTCCTGATACCAGCAGTTAGGGCTTTGTGTCGCTCCACAGCAAAGACAGGATTGAAGCGCTCACCACGAGGCCTCTATACTTGAATCCAAACGTGGTCGGATCCCAAACAGAACATGGATTCATTGATAGAGACGATCGGTTCCAGTGCATAGTAGTCCAGGTTTCTCGTTCTCAACACCACCACAAACAAAGTGGACGATGGCTGGCTGTCAGTGGCAGGAAAGTTAATGGGCACTGAAAACAAATTTCATTGGGCAGAGACAGGTGTGTGTGGTGAAGGTGCAGCCTGTGTCTGGATGTTGGACATTGAAACTATGGGAGCTGCTCGTGCTTGTCGGTGGATCAAACAATCTTCTCTACTGGTGGTCTGTTTGGGCAGAACCTGTTTGGTGTGTGTGTGCATGCCCTCATGGAACCACTCCTAACACCCAACACCTCCTAACAGCTCAGTCAGAACATAGATGGCAGGCAATCTGTCGAAACGACTATTCTGCTTCTCTCATCTGGGCTCAAAAGTCTGTCAACTGGGCAAAATATCTTCGAGTGCATTGCAGAGGCATGTCTCGAGTCAGTGATATCGCATCAAGAGATACACTACCCACAAGTAGCCTCTGAGAGTCTTTTTATAGGGCAGTGGGGAAGCATTTTTACGCCCTGTTGTGGCAAGACCCAGTGTCTAATCAAACCACACCTGTAATAATTTACATATCTGACACAGCTGCATGCTGAGTTTTGCAGTTTTTGTCAGTGAGTGTGTATAAAAACAATCAACTTCATCAACCTGAACACACAAATGTGTGACCTTTATGTCACAATGAATGGAATAAAAACTTAACATAAATACAACACTGTATTGGTTATCACATTGTCTAAAGGAATTTTTCTTCATGCATCCTGCATTGTTTTAATCCAGACTTCAAGACATACCGGTACTTGCTCTTCATGACCATAATGCTTCCAATCATGTAGTGGTCAATGCCTTTCTCCCAGGAATCTTATCGATGTTCACTGACCCTCTTTGTTTAAAAATGTAACTTTTAAAATATAAATACATTACAGTAACATATATTTAAAAATAAAAATTTTTTTAACAATGATCTAAGACTTCCTTGGCTGTTAACCCATTTTGTCAGTTCTGTTTCTCAGAACCATACCACAATTCAGTGTGTACACTGCTCATTAATTAATGCTTAACAGCTACACATTCATACCTCAATTTGTATTCTATATTGAGTCACACTTAGTGGTCATAATATAATAGTTTTATGGCTGTTAAGCATAGAATCTTTCTGTAATATGCCACCTATACAATAACTGAGATAACCGCCTAACAACTGCACAAGACTCATCAGACAAGACTTCAGTACAATCAATAAAATATTCTGCCTTCATTTTTTTCATAGCAACATATATACAGTGGGGCAAAAAAAGTATTTAGTCAGCCACTGACTGTGCAAGTTCTCTTACATAGAACGATGAGAGAGGTCTGTAATTTTCATCATAGGTACACTTCAACTATGAGAGACAAAATGAGAAAAAAAATCCAGGAAAACACAATGTAGGATTTTTAAAGAATTTAATCGTAAATCCTGGTGGAAAATAAGTATTTGGTCACCCACAAACAAGCAAGATTTCTGGCTCTCACAGACCTGTAACTTCTTTTTTAAGAAGCTCTTCAGTCCTCCACTCGTTACCTGTATTAATGGCACCTGTTTGACCTCATTATCTGTATAAAAGACAACCTGTCCACAGCCTCAAACAGTCAGACTCCAAACTCAACCATGGCCAAGACCAAAGAGCTGTCGAAGGACACCAGGAAGAAAATTGTAGACCTGCACCAGGCTGGGAAGAGTGAATCTACAATAGGCAAGCAGGTTGGTGTGTGAATAAATCAACTGTGGGAGCAATTGTAAGAAAATGAAGACATACAAGACCATTGATAATCTCCCTCGATCTGGGGCCCCACGCAAGATCTCATCCTGTGGGGTCAAAATGATCATGAGAACGGTGAGCCAAAAATTCCCAGAACTACACGGAGGGACCTGATGAATGACCTGCAGAGAGCTGGGACCAAGTAACAAAGGCTATCATCAGTAACACACTACGCCAAGAGGGACTCAGATCCTGCAGCGCCAGGCGTGCCCACCTGGCTTAAGCCAGTACATGTCCAGGCCCGAGAGCATATGTATGATCCAGAAGAGGATTGGGAGAATATCAAGGGGGTCAGATGAAACCAACATAGAACTTTTTGGTAAAAATCTCAACTCGTCGTGTTTGGAGGGAGTTTTTCCTTGTCACTGTCATCCCTAGGCTTGCTCAATTTGGGATTGGACGTAGATATTAGGAGATAATCTAAACTTGTAAAGTTGCTATCAGACAATGCTCCATTGTTAAAGTGCTATATAAATACATCTGACTTGACTTGACTTGACTTGACTTGGAGGAAGAAGAATGCTGAGGTTGCATCCCAAGCACACCATACCTACTGTGAAATATGGGGTGGAAACATCATGGCTTTGGGGCTGTTTTTCTGCAAAGTGGACAGGACGACTGATGTTTAAGGAAAGAATGAAGGGGGCCATTTAATCGTGAGATTTTAAGCTGAAACCTCCTCCATCAGTGAGAGCATTGAAGATGGACCATGGCTGGGTCTTCCAGCATGACAATGATCCCAAACACACCACTCAGGCCAACGAAGGAGTGGCTTCGTAACAAAGCATTTGAGGATCCTGGTGGGCCTAAGCCAGTCTTCAGACCTCAACCCCATAGAACAGACCCCAAAACATCACTGCTCTAGATGAGATCTGTATGGAGGAATGGGCCAAAATACCAGCTACAGTGTGGTTGCAAATTTGGTGAAGACTTACAGGAAAGGTTTGACCTCTGTCCATTGCCAACAAAGGTTATTTTACAAAGTGTTGAGTTGAACTTTTGTATTGACCAAAATACTTATTTTCCACCATAATTTACAATTAAATTCTTTAAAAATCCTACAATGTGATTTCCTGGATTTTTTTCTCTCATTTTTTCTCTCATAGTTGAAGTGTACCTATGATGAAAATTACAGAACTCTCTCATCTTTCTAAGTAGGAGAACTTGCACAATCAGTGGCTGACTGAATACTGTATTAGAAATAATGAACAGTAAATGATTTAATCTGTTTTAAACTGTTTCTATGGTTATGGTAATAGGTTGTGTCACTTAGTTTCCTGGGAGAACTTGTTCCTTGATTGTTTTTAGGTCACGGACAGTAGTGCCTAATACTAATGATTATTAAAAAGCATGAATACAAGCAATGTTTCATTATTGTGTAGTACAGCAAAAAGCCTGTGACTTCCTTACTGCAGGTACATTTGTTACAGAAAAACCTACAGAGAGACTGAGAGAGAGGAGCAGTTAATTCTGAGATTGGGCATAATAACAGAGCAAGTGAAGCACAAATATAGTTGGTCCACACATGCTCGGAGAGGCCGAGATGGGGAGGATCTGAAAGGCGTTCCACTTGAGCGCCTCTCTGATTTGCATTTAGTGATGCAGACATAGAAATAGCATTCACTGGACTGTTTGTGGTCAAGACACTGCTGTAATTAAGATGCTGTCCAATGCCTCAGGGTCACTGCGCACTTGTGGCGAGCTGTGCAAAAAAAAAAAAAAAAGACAGAACACTTGAAAACCCTAAAAACCTCCATAATTACCAGAGTGAAGAGAGCAGAGCATTATAATCTGACTGCATGCTATTTTATTGCAATATACAGGATGGGTTTGGAGAAAGGGGTGGGGGCTCGTCAATGAGTAATTCCCCTCTTTTTTACAGCAGCATAAATTTGACGGAAGAGAATGCAGAAGGGAAAATGCTTTTAGTGTATGATTTATAAGAGCGTGATGGGGGAATCATAGATCACGGCAGCCGCCCGACAGGCACTGATGGGCGCTATAAGTAGCGCTAATGCCGGCAGAACAAAATGTAACCAATCTTTGGATGCCTTCAACCATGCAATATTCCTAATAGAAACTCCAAAACTATCAGTCTGTCAGGAAACTTACCACTGGAGGAGGCTGGCTCCTTCAAGAGATCTTCGGTAAAAGATGAGGGAAATAAATTCACTTGTTGTTTCCTTTCTTCTACTCACAAACAAACTCACATTCTCACTTCGCTGGGCTGTTTCAGTTGCTCTCATACAGACATAATCCTTTGCTGAAAATTACGGCTCAGAACATTAGCCAAGGCAGAAAAAGTGATAAATACAAAAACAGCAAAAAAATGTATAAATAGCCATGGATATTGCTGGAACTAGATCACTAGATCACTAGCTACACTCATCTGCGATAAAGCCACAACTCTTGCTTATATCAAACATCATTATCTGGGACAGATGTTCAGAGCTCAAACATGACATCATAAATTGTTAAAAGGAAATAATTTAAAAGGAAAGCAAGCTAAATTCTTGAAATTTCTCCACACTGTCCTGATTTTCCTGATGTCGAAAAAGGAAAATATTCAGTATGAGTGAAGACAGCCATTCTGTAAATAACATACTATAAAACAGAAAGATGTGGCCTCAAATTGGATTGGCTGAGCCACGCCCGATATCGGCACAAATGTGATCTCCTCACAACAACCGAATTCAGTATGAATGAGCCCATAAAACCATTACATTAGGCAGTTAGTTTGCAGCACTTTACATTCATGAAGCTGAGGTCAGTTTTGATTGACCGGATTACTGGATTTAACGGTTTATGAATGGATAAACTTGGAGAGATTAAAGAGAAAAAATTTTAATATTAAATTATATTAATAAAAAAAAAAAAAAAGTAAAAAAATGAGAGTTGCACTATGTAAACTATAAACTAATCGTTCACTGTATTTTAAATTTGATGTGCTGAGAAGAACATTTTGACATTGAAAAAGTAACAGGAACAGAGCCAAAGCAGCCAAACTGTATGACACACTGAAGAATGGAAAAAGGTGATTCCAGTTTGTATCAGCTGGTTGGGTTTTGTCTGATCATGCAGGGACTACATTGTATTGCAGAGAATGTTATTCATTCTTTATTTATTTGTTAAAGACTTGTATTTAATCTAATTGTTTTTGTCAATATTGTATACAAGCAATAAACTACTCGGAGCTGTGCATTACAGTGATTTTATTACGATTAAAAGTGTTGTGAAGTACGACTCACAGCGTGATGCATGGCCTCCTGTAGCTTATTGCTTTTATAAGTGGTTGAAAGACTTTTCTACCATCCTACCTGCCAACAGTGGCAGTAAAAATTCCATATAAATGTACATTCCCACACAGTCCTGATTGAAAAGTAAAACTAAAAAACCATTACCACAGTTATAAAACTTGTCAATGACGGAATTTAAAAGGGGCTAAAAAGCAGCTCATTAATTCATATTCATACCCACTTAATCCAGTTCAGAGTTGCAATGAGCTGGGGTCTTTTTGTTGATTTGCAGGTGAGCACTAAATAGCTTGCTTACAGTGTTTGAAGCTGGAGTACAGGCCTAACTGCACTGTCTGTGACAACAATAAAGCTGAAAGAATAAACTATTTGATAACTGGCACAAATTATGATTTTTTCATTAGTGTTTTCGTTAAAGTGTTTTGTTATCAAACCCTCTATCGTGGCAATCAAACGCGTATTAGCCATAATAAGTTGCCATCCACAGTTGTCCACAAAGTCGTCCTGGAACACCATTTAAACTTTGCACAACTGTACAACATGCAGAGTGCATCAAGCAGAGCTCAGTTAGTAGGTGGAAACAGGCATGATTAGCTACAACCTTCTTAAATTGGGCAGTCATTCAGATTTGAGCACAGATAGAAGTTATATTAATGCAGTATTTGCACTACATCGACTCACATAGATAATGTACCCCAAATCAGAAAAAAAATTGCGACCCAGTTAATCAACCCAAGTTAATTCATGTTTTGTCTGCCATTCTTGTCAGCCATTCTTGCATTTCAGGCCCTTCTTCCGAAGCCATGGCTCCACAGCCATGCAGCATGTGGCTTTGCACTGACTTGTTGAAAAATGCATGGATGTCCCTGGAAGAGATGTCGCCTTGAAGGCAGCTTATGTTGCGCTAAAATCTCAGTGTACTTTTCCGCATTTATGCTGCCATCACAGAGGTGTAAATGAACTTTTCCAAGGGCACTGACCTGACCTCAGGAGAGACCTTGGACTGCTGATAACAGTCTGGATGGTCCTTTTCATCTTTAGTCTGGAGCACATTGCATCAATTTCTTAATAAAAAGATGTGGAATACTGATTTGTCTGAACACAATACATGTTTCCACTGTGTGATGGTCCATCCCAGATGCTTCCGAGCCAAGATATCTTGCTTCTGGGCATGGTTAAGTAAGGCTTTATTTGTGAATGTAACTCTGTATTGTAGAACTTGACAAAGGTTTGCTAAAGTAAGCCCTTGCTCAGGTGGTTATATCAGCTATCGATGAATGAAGGTTCTTGATGCAATGACATCTGAGGGATAGGGATAGGAGATCACAGGTCTTCAGTTTAGATTTGCACTCTTGCTATTTATGGACTGAAATTCCTTCATCTTCCTTAAATCGTTTAATGATATTTTGCACTGTAGATGAAAAAAATATGCAAATCACTTCCATTCATTTATTACTAGCCCCAAATTTCCCCTGTCCCAACTTTTCTGGAATGTGTTACAGGGTTGAAATGCAGTAATGGATGATTTTAACAAAATAAATGAAGTTGCCCAGGCAAAACATGGAATAGTTTGAGTGCATACTGTCTGCAATGAAATAAAAGCCAAAGTAAATATAAGACACACTGCATTTTGTTTTGGTATTTTTGTTTTCTTTCTTTCTTTTTTTTCTTTGCATTTTCCGTACTTCCGTATTTCCCAACTTATTCTGATTTGAAGTTGGGCATTTAGCCCTCAGAATCTATGGCAATTGTATGCTCACTGAACTGAGCAATCTGATGGAAATCTGCATTGATATCTACGTTAGATACACCCATGCTCATGCAAGTGGGACTGTGGTAGCTTAGTGGTTAAGTTACTGGCCTCTGGACCAAAAGGTCCAGGGTTCAAATCCCACCTCTGCCAAGCTGCCACTGTTGGGAAGTTGAGTAAGACCCTTAACCCACAATTGTTTGGATTGTAAGACTGTACCAATTGTACCAACCAGATAAGGGCGTCTGCTAAATTCTGTAAATGTAAATGCAAGGAGTTTCATTTGGTGCCAGAGCTACCATTGGTGCCATTTGTACCATGAATGTAACAAGTCGTGTTAGAGTGTAATAAACATAGCTAAGGCTATCAGAGTGACGTCTGCTTGCTTGTATTTTAGCAAGTTTTAAATAATGTAATCCAGTGACTTATTAAACAGTATCCTACAAACGCTGGACTTCCCCTATTCAGCATCTAAATTATTTTATTATTTATTTTTAAACTTTGTAAAATGAAATTGATGTTTTGAAGAATTGTTTGTTTGTTTTTTTACTGCAGATATTATAAATTGTGGGAAAAAACATTGGCATACCATGATGAATTTGCAGAGAGAAAGTTGTACACCACACACACACATATGGACAAGGTAAAGGTTTTTAATAACTTCAGTGCATTCAGACTGTAAAGACCTACTGGAGCGTGATACAGAGCACCTCAATGTATTTATCATAAAACAGGGCACCAGTGTGATCACCTGAATGCCATGACCCTCCACTTTCACTCCCTTTCCACTTATTTCCCTCCCTCCCTCTGGTGCTCTCTTTTTACCTACCCTTCACTCCCTTGGCAAAAGCATGTAATTCTGCTTCCATTAACGAGAATATGCAGCACTTCACATTGGGGAGTGAGAAGGGCACAAGTTCAATTCGTCTGCATTCAGCACACCAGAGCTGCATACGCTGTTCATTTTAAACCAAGAAGTGAAAACTAACCCTGGAGGTAAGGTTAAATACCCTAGCCTAGTCCTATTTTACAAGAAGGTGGGAATCCAGCTAAATAAATTATGTCTAAAATAGCCAGGCTACTGAACTATATACAGTGGGGCAAAAAAGTATTTAGTCAGCCACTGATTGTGCAAGTTCTCCTACTTAGAAAGATGAGAGAGGTCTGTAATTTTCATCATAGGTACACTTCAACTATGAGAGACAAAATGAGAAAAAAAAATTCAGGAAATCACAATGTAGGAGTTTTAAAGAATTCAATTGTAAATCATGGTGAAAAATAAGTTTTTGGTCACCCACAAACAAGCAAGATTTCTGGCTCTCACAGACCTGTAACTTCTTTAAGAAGCTCTTTTGTCCTCCACTCATTACCTGTATTAATGGCACCTGTTTGACCTCGTTATCTGTATAAAAGACACCTGTCCACAGCCTCAAACAGTCAGACTCCAAACTCAACCATGGCCAAGACCAAAGAGCTGTGGAAGGACACCAGGAAGAAAATTGTAGACCTGCACCAGGCTGGGAAGAGTGAAGTTACAACAGGCAAGCAGGTTGGTGTGAATAAATCAACTGTGGGATTGTAAGCAATTCTAAGACACACAAGACCATTGATAATCTCCCTCGATCTGGGGCCCCACACAAGATCTCATCCATGAGGTCAAAATGATCATGAGAACGGTGAGCAAAAATCCCAGAACTACACGAAGGCCGCTGATGAATGACCTGCATAGAGCTGGGACCAAAGTAACAAAGGCTACCGTAAGTACACACTACTCCCAGAGGGGCTCAGTCCTGCATGCCAGGTGTGTGCCCCTGCTTAATCCATACAAATGTCCAGGCCCGTCTGAAGTTTGCCCAGAAGAGCATATGGATTATCCAGAAGAGGCTTTTGGGAGAATATCATGTGGTCAGAGATGAAACCAAAATAGACTTTTTGATAAAAACCTCAACTCGCCGTGTTTGGAGGAAGAAGAATCTGAGTTGCATCCCAAAACACCATACGACTTGTAAGCACTGGGGGGTGTAACATCATGATTTGGGTCTGTTTTTCTGCAAAGTGGGACAGGACGACTGATCCGGTAGGGGAATGAACGGGTCCATGTATCGTTAGATTTTAGCCAAACCCCTCCTTCCAATCAGTGAGAGAACATTGAAGATGGAACGTTGCTGGCTCTCCAGCATGACCGTGATCCAAACACACCCCGTCTGCAACGAGGAGTGGCTTCCGTAAAAAGTATGTCAAAGTCCTAGCATGGCCTAGCCAGTCTTCAAACCTCAACCATATAGAAAATTTGTGGAGGTAGTTGAAAGTCCATGTGCCGCCCGCCCCAACATCACTGCTCTAGAGGAGATCTGCATGGAGGAATGGACGCAAAATACCACTACAGTGTGTGCAACCGTGTAAGACTTACAGGAAAAGTTTGAACCTCTGGCATTTTCCACAAAAGTTATGTTACAAATGCTGAGGTTGAACTTGTTTGTTATTGACCAATACTATTTTCCACCATGATTTACAATTAAATTCTTTAAAAATCCTACAATGTGATTTCCTGGATTTTGTTTTCTCATTTTGTCTCTCATAGATGAAGTGTACCTATGATGAAAATTACAGACCTCTCTCATCCTTCTAAGTAGGAGAACTTGCACAATCAGGGGCTGACTAAATACTTTTTTGCACTACTGTAAATAAGGGCACTCTGATTAAAGGGAAATAGAGAATAGTTGAAGTGGACGAGTCACGGATATAATATATTTGTAAAGCTGCTTTGAGACAATGCTGTGTTGTAAAAAGCGCTATATAAATAAATTTGACTTGACTTGACTTGACTTGGACTGTATTACCGGTACTTGATCTTGAAGAAATGCAATAAGTTATGGAAGATTTTATACATTGGTTTTATTGTGTTAATATCTTAATAACAGAGTAGAAATATGTCTTAAATGTGATTTCTGGTATTTGGGAGTGGGTGCAGCCAGCGCTGGATAGCCTGAGACCTTGGTGTTTGATGCAGTGTTGACAGACACTGGAATGAGTCATGTCAACTGGAATAAAGGCTGAAGCAGGAACAACAGGTACTCAACAGTCCTCTGTCTGTCTCTGTCACTCAGTGGATCAGTGGCGGTAGCTGGTGCGTGCCCTCCAGCCGCTGGTGAAAAGGCGCCACCACCCCACCCAAGATGAGCAGATGTGACTATGGTTCCTGGCATTTGGCAAGAGCTCTCAGTGTCAAGCAGACATGGATGGAGCTGGACAGAGCATCAGCTGCAGCGGCAGAGCAAAGCGGCCGGGCAGTGTCACAATATGAGGAGCAAAGAGGGCTAGAACCCCCGTCTCTCCTCTCCCCCTCTCTGTCTTTGTCTCTTGGCACGCTGGACTGGTGCGATTGAGCGTTTCCCTAGCCAACAGCACTCGTTGTCACAAGCTATCACCGCCCCATGGGGAGAACTGCAAGTGCACAGCCACAGAGGAAATAAAGGCCAGCACATGCCAGCAACAATAAAAAAAAAACACATATGCCATATTACTTTTGTCTTCACAATGTAATTTTCCATGATTTTGTTTTCAGCTGGATACAGTTTAGCCAGGAAACACAAGGTGACAAGGTGACATAAACACAGTGCTTAGGAAGAAAGGTAAAAGAGTCCAGGTCAGCGGCCAGGTCAGAGTGTGAGGGGAAATTGCAAGACATCTGTTAGATATGTAATGTGAATCCAGCGTAGGAGGACCACCAGAGCACAGGACAAGCACATAGTGTGCACACAGCACTTGAACACTGTGCCTGTCTATGTCTTTTTTGCCACACATATCAGATAAAGCTGTAATAATAATGAAAAGTGAAAAAGAATATCCTAAAACAAATAGCCATGCCCTATGTGAACACTGCTGTGTGCTAGCAAGCATGTCAGGGTGGTGACATGTCATGATGTGACACTTGTCTCATTTCACTGGAGAAATGAAGAGGTGCAGTCATGTACAGGACCAGAGAGCAAAGTTCTTTTTTGTTGTTGATGGAGGACTGGTACGTTAATCTTCATTAGAAGAGACGGGCACCACACTGAATGTCTTTCATTGTCTGTAGCGCTAACAATAACACTGTAGGAATAACACTGATCACCTGCAATAAATCATCATGAGCCAGTGATCTGTGATCTGTGATACAGTACTGTGCAAAAGTACAAATTATAGAAGCTTTTTACTGATGTTTTTAATACTGCATACAAAGGTCCTGTATTTTCTGTTTGTATACTAATAAAGACTGAGAAATAATTATATATGGTCATTATACCATTGCTTAAATTGTATAAAATCTTGTACATATCCTGGTGCAGGTCACAGAAGCGAAGAACACAGGGCACAGTCATTAAGTGCAAAAGTATTTTGTCTAACTAAGCAAAACTGCAAATTATTTGCAAATACATACAATGTATATAATGATAATTTATCTTTCATTTCACAATTTCTTTTTACGCGAAAAACAGAAAAGAACGAGCACCCTTTCACACCTCACCATGGAACACTCCATTAAAATGCAGTTACTCAACCACATAATAACAGTTCCAGTCAGCTATCTTTAATAGAGAAACACAAAACAATTAAAAAAAAAGTGCGTACCATGGTCTATCAGACAGCGTTTTGAATGTTAATGAATACTGTACTTGTTAGCAATTGGTTGGTGTTTTGTACCACAAAAGCAACAGCACAGCAAATAAATGGAAATAATGTCAGGTGAAGATAAATAGGTAAGGGTTAATTTGCTTTGTTGTTCTACACAGATAAAAGCTGGTGATCTGTATCTGCTTACGAACATTAGCAGAGGCCTCCAAATTACAAATGAAACAATCCCTTAATAAATCTTATTTGTCAGTCTCCTAAGCTGTAGTGTTTGAAACGGCTGCAGTTTTGTTTGATCTTAGAGCAATTTTGTTTGAATCATAATTGGAAGAATTAAGAAATTAGTTGGTGAAGTTGGGAAGAATGTTTGTAACTGAAGATAAGCTTCAGATGTAACGTGTGCGTCTTGGCCATTGATATTAATTATTACACGCAGTTGCGTACTAATATCTAGGTTGCTATTGGTCTTGGTGATTTGTTCTGAGCACGTAATATAATGGTGAGTCTAACAGTGTAAAATGGAAAGTTATGGCCGAACCACACTCAAAACCGTATTAATGAAATGTTTTTTTAAACCCATAAAAACATTACACTGAGCAGTTACTTTGCAGCACATTACAAATACAGTGGTGGTTAAATGTTTGTGAACCCTTTAGGCATCTTGTCTCAAGAGTAAGGAAGCACCCATATAAAATGAGACAGTTTGGCAATTGGTGATCCAATTTTAGACACAAGCTGAGAGGGAAAGGGAAAATCTGTTAGGACACATCACCAACATGGTGGCCATCTTTAATGCCGGGATCTTTGATTTATCTTCAGTTATTCAGATGGTAAGGTAGGTGTGTGATACAGTACATCAAATTGTTAGAGAGTTTCACCAGAAAACCATGGTGTGCTTCGTGTTAACGTAACTTTACTTGTTCTCTTTTCAAACAGTGATTTATCTTCTGTACAGGAAATGTGAAGAATGGCGTTATCCCAAGCAGAACGTGTTGAGATCATTATCATTTTTCATGAACGATACATGCATGTCATTGCAGATTTCGACCCACACAGCTCAAACTTCTTGCCAAATTCTGAGAAACAGTTTCTGTCACCAATAAGGATGCAAGATCTGATCTGTAAGATAATATAAGAGCTGAAGTTTCTCTGGAATGTGGGATTAGCCATGCCTCAGTTCAGCAAATTTTGTCTGCCCATAGATGGCACCCTTAATAAATTCAGATGCTGCAACACCTGACTAATGACAACTCAGACTGTTGGGTAGAATTCACAGAGTGAGTGACACAGCAACTTCAGATTAACTCTTGTTTTTCCTATCAGGTGCTGTTCAGTGATGTAGCAAATTTCTTTGTAAATGTTGAGATCAACAAACAGAATCAGAAATACTGGTTGGACACAAACCCTCACTGTACTGTTCCACTTAACACGGTTACCTCACCTAAAGTCATGGTATTTAGTCATGGGACAAAATAATATACTTGGCCATTTGTTTATTGAGGAAAATGATCCAATATTACTCAATCTGCGAGTTGCAAAATATGTGAACCCCTAAGTTTAGCAGTTCACTTAAAGGTGAAATTACAGTCAGGTGTTTTCAGTCAATTGGATTACAGTTCGTGTGAGTGGACAGCCTATTTTAAGGATCTATCAAAGTCTGATCTTCACCACATATGTTCATGGAAGTGTATCATGGCAAGAACTAAGGAAAATTCTGAATTCTGAATTTGTGGATGCTCATCTGTTATGTAGAATAAGAACCTAACTAGGCTTAGGAACCACAAAATGCAGGAACACAGACAGACAAGCCAGTACAAAATAAACAGTGTATTTATTACTAGGTACACAGGATAAATAGAGAAAGTCAAATAGTAAACTCAGGCAAAAAGGAAAAAAGTGAAAACCAAAGGAGTCCAGGTCTTCTTGCTCGGTGAGGAGGGGGGGCTGGAAGCCCAGGGAGGCCTCAAAGGGAGCCGGGCCCATGGCAGAGCTGGTCAAAGTGTTGTGTGCAAAAACCCGCCCAGGCGAGGTGAGTGCTCCACTGAATCGGGTCCCTGGCCGAAAGGCAGTGCAGAGTCCACTTCTTGGTTGATGTGTTTGGCCTGTCTATTTGACTGTGGGTGAAAGACAGAGGACAGGCTGACAGAAGCTCCAATGGACTTGCAGAAAGCGCACCAGACCTAGGAGGTGAATTGAGGCCCCCTGTCCAAGACAATGTCATGAGGAATCCCGTGGATCTTTAAAATCTGGTCAAAGAGCATCTTCGCAGTCACAAGAGCTGAGGGGAGCTTGGGTAAGGCCAGAAGGCAGACAGCCTTGGAGAAATGGTCCACCATGGTCAGGATAACCGTCTTGCCATCGGAGATATGAGACCAGGGGGGGCCTGGAGTGGGCAGAAGTTGGAGAAGTCCCACAGTGGGGAGGTGAGAGGACTTGTTCTGAGCACAAGTAGAGCATGCAGAGACGTATCCACGGGTGTCCTGTTCAAGCAAAGACCACCAAAAAAACCTCTTGAGAAGGGTGATGGAGCGATAGATACCTGGATGGCAGGCGAACTGGGAGCAATGGGCCCACTGTAGGACTGCTGACTTGGCAGCAATAGGGACGTAGAGGTGGTACAGGGGTCCATTTCTGGGGTCCGGTTCCAGAGCCTGGGCCTATTCAACGGTTCGCTGGATCTCTCAGGTCAAGCGCACCTCCTGTGATGGTGGGGGCCAGATGGTGTCTGAGAAGAGGCTGTCCTTGTCTGAAGAGTACTGCAGGAAAAGGGCATCAAGCTTGATGTTCCGGGAGCCTGACCGGTAGGTGAGAGTGAAGTTAAACCTGGAGAAAAACAGGGCCCAACTGGCCTTGCGGGAGTTCAGCTGCTTCGCCGACTGCTTCGCCAGGTTCTTGTGATCAGTCCAGACAACAAAGGGCTGGTTGGTGCCCTCGAGCCAGTGCGGCAGGAGAGACTTGGTCTGGTCCTTTTTGAACACCACACTGAGATCGAAGTAGTCCTGGGGAACCTTGGATAGGTCTGTGGGGTCTTCAGGCTGAGGACGGTTTGGTCGCTGGGATGGCGGAACAGAGGCAGAGCTGGTGGCAAGGTCACTCCAATAGGTTATGATACCCTGTCTCCAGTCAATGGTGGAGTTTTGTGTTGAAAACCATGGGTAGCCAAGGACCAGGGGAGGTCTTGGGTGAGCGGATGATGGAAAAGGACTGTGGTAGCCTAGCATTTAAGGAACTGGAGTCTGGACCAGAAGGTCCAGGGTTCTAATTGCACCTCTGCCAAGCTGCCACTGTTGGGTCCTTGAGCAAGAACCCTTAATCCCAAAAAATTGCTGGGATTGTATCAAATTGGTAAGTCGCCTCTGGATAAAGGGCATCTGATAAATGCTATTAAATGGAAATGCAATGGAAATGGAAAAGCTGAAGGTTTCACGATGGTTGCCAGAATTGACCATGGTGACAGGTGGAGATCGGTGGGTGACCTGGGCAAGGAGCCTACAATCCAAAGTATAAGCCCGACAAGGGGTCTCCAGATGCTTGAGAGGGCCCCTGTGCAGGGCAGCGAGGTCTTCGTCCATAAGATTGTCCTCCGCTCTGGAGTTGATGAGCGTTTCAAGAGATAGAGTGCCATTTGGGAGGCACAGGACAGCGGGAAGCAGGAGACTGGGATAGCTGGTAGGTGGGAAGTTGATGGAGGTACTCGCCAAGGTTCCCACCTTCACTGATGAGCCCCCCTTTTGGTCAGACTGGACAATGGCTGATCAAATGCCCAGGGTTCCCACAGTACAGGCAGAGTCCTCCTGTAAGCGTATGGAGTGCTCTTGGGAGATGAGTCTAGTTGACCCAGCTGCATGGGCTCAGAGCCCTCTGAGGGGCCAGGATCTGGCCCCGGCAGTGGGGGTGCCTCACGAGTAGTGGGTCTGGTGTGGGCCGGAGAGGACGCCTGGACAGAACAAATGGCCAATTCTACCAGCACCTGGAGGTCAGTAGGCTTGTCACGGGCTGCCAACTCGTCCTGAAGGTGTTCTGAAAGCCCCGCAAGGAACACTCCCCGCAGCACGAAGTCATTCCACTTGGCCAAAAACAAACAGCTGAAGCTGGTGCTAATGCTAATGCTAGGCTGAAACAACAGATTGCGACGTGGAAGCCAGAACTAACAAGTAGCGCTAGGGGATAATGCTAATGCTAATGCTAACGAGGAAGAGCGTAACCAGGCATCATCAATGGACGATCTGGTGAGTTCTGGAAGGAGAAGCCAGCGTTAAGTAGCGTGGTGATCAGCGGAGATGAATCGCGATAAGCTGTGTGGAATAAAGGAGTCGAGCGATGACTGGAGTGCTGGAGTGTGACGTGAAGATGATGTGTCCAATGGATCACTACAAAAAAGCAATCACAACACCCACATGCCGCACAGAAAGAAAACAAAACAAACCAAAGTGTGCGAAAGGGCAGGAGGAAGCGAGCAGAGAAATAAGGGACCAGGGAGAGAAGAGCGAGAAGCGAAAAAATGAAAAAGTGAAAATGGTCCCCAGGGTGGATCCGGACATCGTCAGGCTGGAAAAGGTTACAAAATCATCTCTAAAGGGTTTGGACTCCACCAAATCCACAGTCAGGCAGATTGTGTACAAATGGAGGAAATTTCAAGACATTGTTCTCCTCCTCAGGAGTGGTCGACCAACAAAGATCACTCCAAGAGCAAGACGTGTAATAGTCTGCAAAAGTCACAAAGGAACCCCAGTGTAACTTCTAAGCAACTAAAAAGGGCCCTCTGTCATTGGCTAATGTTAATGGTTATTTACATTTGTATGTACATTTAGTTGTTTAGCAGATGCCCCTTCTCCAGAGCGAATTATAACTAATACAAACGTAATCTTTGTCTTCAATAAATTGAAGATCGAGGTTAATATTTTGTCTTACTTTGTTTTCCTGGGTTGTGTCTTGTATCTACTTTTAAAACTTGGTAATGTTTTAGGTTCATATTTATGTAAAGACATAGACAATTCTAAATTCGAATGAGTTTACAAAATTCGGTTTCGATTTATAGTACTTGCTGGGATTAACAGCGGATTGAAGGTTGTAAAGAGAAAGGACAGAAATAAGAAGAGAAAAATTAGCAGAAAACTGAAATTAAACTTTAACTTAGGAAATTTGCAGAAAAATAAGAAACAATGAGGGGGATTGCAAAACCTAACATGGCATGGCTGGTAACTGTTTTTAAAATTTGGTGCACCTCAAAAAAGCACACCAGCGCGAAAATCACTTGGTGTTGCTGAGTAAAACGGCAGTGCTTGTCTATAAAAGAGTTACAGTGCACAGAGACAGAGCTAAACTTATCTTTCATAAAATATAATACCAGGACAATGCCACAGAATGGAAAAAAGAAAGTCCTGGTTTAAAAATGATTTTCCCACCCAGGTGGAAAGTAGGACACTCCAGCTTAATACTTGCATGAAAAATGGTAAGTATAATAAGTATAATAAATAAAAAGCCACAGGAAAGGTTTTCAAAGTATATTTTTTTCTATGAGTTTTTTTTGTTTTAAAGATCTGTGTGTTCATATAGCGGGATTGAAGGGAATGTTATGGTGTTTCTGTTCGACAATAGTAAATTCACAATAACACACATTTTTGAACATTACAGCGTCCTACTGGAAGTATATTGATGAACAGAGTTGGGATGAATGAAGTGAAAGGGAGAAAGGGATGGGAGCCTATTTTTACCTGTTGCACTATTTAATGAGTACTCCAATTTCATTTGGCCTCTCCCTGCCACTGTTCTCACCAGATCATTAGAAAATTCCACACAAACACATCTGGCAGAACACACTATTTGTCTTTAGAATATAAATGTACTGCAATCTACACTAACACAATTGTCTTATTCATTAACCACTTTCTTTGAAAGAAAAACAAAACACAAAAACACCAGCAGTGCACTAATGTATGGGCTTGAAATGCCACCAAAAATACAGGTGTGTTGTACATTTCTACATTATCTTCCAACACATCACTTTTGATTTTTGTCATTTCCAACATTTGCATTCACACATTTGAGGCCCATGCCCAAAAGCCTCGCAGAGCGAGGGAGCTTCAGCAGAGCAGAAGCAAGAGTTACTTGTGACACATCAGCACACAGTGTATGATCACAAAACAAAACCAGCAGCAGAGAATGACACACTGCACACACACAACACATGCACACATACACAACTATATGGGTGTCCTGTTCAAGTACATTCTTGTCAAAGTCATCTGTGGTGATAGTGAAGTGAATTACATTTGAACATCTGAGTGTTACACAAAAGACAAAACTGTTCTCTGTATCAGTTCTGTAATTCCGTTAACATGGTGGCTGGCGTTTAGTGAGGTTATTTTATAGTAAACAAAATGAAAAAGGAACCATTGTACACATAGTCTACTTGATTATGATAATAGTAAACTTAAATTATATACACAATACAATACATGATCTCTCCCACTAACACAGCTCATTTTATCAAGTCAGCCTTTTCCTCTTCAGACCTCAATACCACTTCATCTCAGCTTGAGTCTGTTGTCTGCTGTATCTTGGTTGTACCTGTTTTTGTACTGTAGAGTTTAAGCTGACTAAGTTCTTAGCAGGTCTTTTCTCATGGAATGTAATCTAATGAATTTCCACCTAATCTTCACCTTTATCTAATTGCAACCTTATCTTCATGAGACCAAAATCAATTCCCTTTCTTATTAGTTTTTTTGTACCAACTTCCCAACCTTAAGCTGTGGATGTCTTTCTCAAAAACTCTTCTTTATGAATCTATTTTCTAGATTCATTTTTCATTCGTTGTCTCTTAATGGTGGTTCTGGGGCATACCAAAGAAGCATAATGAAGATTCAGAGATTTTCGCTCTTGTGCTAATACCTTATCAAAGTTGAATCCCTTTCTGGAAAATCAATTTTCTTTGTTATTATTAAGTTCTACTCTGCCACGCTTGTATGCCTGCTTCTGCCTGGGAATGGCAACAGAAAAAAGAGAACAGCATGGTAATCTATGTATTCATTGGATTTGGGGCATCAAGAAGCTGGGAAGTATCTGATATCAATACTTTTGCTACAATGCTATTGATTGTCCTGATGGTGCAACATATTGGGTGAAAACATGTAAAAGAAGTGAAAAAAAACAAGAAAATAGAGACTAATGTGATCTTATATTTGAATGTTATGGAGCTATGGGTTATATTTAAAATGTGTCAGTGTTGGAGGAGAAAAAGAAATCACCAGCCAAAAAAAAAAAACGCCGCTTATAATAACATTTATTGAAACTGAATTCAGCCTGTTACCAATCCTAACAAATACCTTATACCACTATTTGCATGGTGACTCAGAAAACCTTTTTCTTGGCCATGATCCCCACAGCACACAAACACACTAAGATGGTAGCTAAAGCACATAAGCTACAGTACACAAATCTATGAGCTAATTTAACAATAATGACACCAATCACATGCTGAGACCAAAGACACGCCTACCCCCAGGTTATGGACACTACACTTCGGACACCACCCCACCCCACCCTCACAAGTCTCAACAACCCAGCCTCTCTGGCTACAGTTTGATGCTCACCTAACACAGTGAAACACATTACTTGTTCTACCAAAGAAGAATAAAGTTCATGTTTTGGAATGGCCAAGTCAAAGTCCTGACCTTAATCCAATAGAAATGTTGTGGAAGGACCTGAAGTGAGCAGCTAATGTGAGGAAACCCACCAACATTCCAGAGCTGAAGCTGTACGGAGGAATGGGCTAAAATTCCTCCAAGCCGGTGTGCAGGACTGATCAACAGTTACAGGAAACGTTTAGTTGCAGCAATATAGAAAATTCTAACCACTGTATGGCACAAACAAAGGATATTTCTGATTACCTCAGAAAAAGAGTTGATGCTCATCAGGCTTGAAAATGTTACAAAACCATCTCTAAAGAGTTTGAACTCCAATCCACAGTCAGACAGATTGTGCACAAATGGAGGGAATTCAAGACCATTGTTAGCCTCCCCAGGAGTGGTCGACCAACAAAGATCACTTCAAGAGCAAGGCGTGTAATAGTTGGTGAGGTCACAAATGACCCCAGGGTAATTTCTAAGCAACCGAAGGCCTCTCTCACATTGGCTAATGTTAATGTTCATTTCAATGTTTTAATTTCCATAAGTTAAAATTAATGCCATTTCCCAGTACTATGCAAAGGTTTTGCAGATGTGGATGTGTCCACCATCAGATGTGTCTACCATCAGAAGAACACTGAACAACAATGGTGTGCATGGCAGGGTTGCAAGGAGAAAGCCACTGCTCTCCAAACAGAACATTGCTGCTCATCTGCAGTTTACTAAAGATCACGTGGACAAGCCAGAAGGCTATTGGAAGAATGTTTTGTGGACGGATGAGACCAAAATAGAACTTTTTGGTTTAAAAGAAAAGCTTTATGTTTGGAGAAAGGAAAAGTAGATTCCAAGAGTCCACTCAAGAATGCCTAACATGCATGGCATGGCATGGCTGGCTTGCTCCATCCGGCAAGTCCAGGTTGGTTTTGCACAGGGAAAGAACACATGAGCCAGGAAATGAAACGAAACAAACCGCACCACACTTCAAGACAGTCTAAGCACAGAGACTCAGGCAACCTTGTGCACCAGGCCATGACCCCACAGCACTGCACACACACTCCAAAACGGTAGGTAAAGCACTTTAGCCACCTTACAGTACACAAAACATCCTAGTTAGCTTATGTAACATTAGTGACACTAATCACATAAATCATATAACTTAAACTCACACATACACCTTAATAAATTCTCATTCTGTGTGATCATTTAACTTTACTGCATGTTAGGAGCAACAACACACCTACCCTTGAGGTTATAGATACAGTCCCTGGCACAGTCCACATGGAGGTCCAGCTTCAAAACAATGGTAACACACTAAGCAGTACCCAATACACGAATTGCTCTGCACCTGAGCCAGGAACTGCACAGCACAGCACAGCACATGAGGCCAATCTATGCACAAACCACACCACATCCCCACAGCAGCATACACACACCAAAGCAGTAGCTAAAGCAAATTAAGCCACATTACAGTACACAAAACACATATCTGAGCTTACTTAACAGTAATAACACTAATCACATAAATCACATAACTTGAACTCACACAGACACTTTAATAAGTCCATGTTCAGTGTGACCATAGTGTTAGCATAACCGCACTGCATGCTGGGACCAAAGATACACTTACCCCTGGGATTATGGATGCTACTATACAGTATGTAGTCCTAGAGTTTCAGTTAGGAGCCTACAGTAGTGCTGTAAATTTTGTTTATCTGTTAAATGCACTTATAATAAGTAAGTTCAATCATTACGACTACTGTTTATGTTCCATTGAAGATACATATAAAATGCCTTCTGTCACCCCTGTTACTCGGGCATTAGATAAGAGAGCTGAACAAAGTGTCTTGTTTAAATTGGATTTTGTTAAAAACAGTAAAAACATGTCAGGATTTATTATTATGTGTGCATTTTTGTGAATATCTCTACAATGTGTAATTTCTACAACATCGCCAACAGACAATCATTCATTTTACAGCACCAACACTGATTCTTAGTACCATGGTTTCTTCATCTCTCTCTCTATATATGGAATGTAGATCTAGCTAAATGTTATTATATTTGCTATATAAGTCGGTGCTTGAAAGTTTGTAAACCCTTTAGAATTTTATATATTTCTGGCATAAGTATGGACTAAAACATCACCAGATTGTCACCACAAGTCCTAAAAGTTAGATAAAGAGGAACCCAAGAAACAAATGAGACAAAAAAAAATATTATACTGGTCATTTTTATTTATGGAGGGAAGGAAAATGATCCAATGTTACATATTATTGAGTGGGCAAAAGTATGTTGAACCTTGATTTCTGTATCTGGTGTGACCCCCCGGTGCCAGCAATAACTGTAACTAAACATTTCTGTAAAGTTGATCAGTCCTGCACACGGCTGGGAGGATTTTAGCCAATCCTCTGTACGAAAACAGCTTCAGATCTGGGATGTTGTGGGTTTCCTCAACATTAAACGCTCGCTTCAGCTCCTTCCACAACATTTCCAGTGGCTTAAGGGTCAGGGACTTGGACTTGGCCATTCCAAAAACATTGAACTTTATTCCTCTTTAACCATTCTTTGGTAGTAGAACGGCCTGTGTGTTAGGATTGTTCCTGACATTTTCTATTAGGAATTCTCTGATAGATTCAGAAGTATTGTGCAATCAATGATGGCAAAGCCGTTCCTGGCCAAGATCAGCAAAACAGGACCCAAACCAGGATACTACCACCACCTATGTTCCACAGATGGGATAAGGTTTTCTTATGGTGGAAGAAGTGTTTCCTGTCTCCAAATATAAACGCTTTTCTGGAAAACCCAAAAAGTATTTTTTTTGTTTGGTCACACGTCACAAAACATTCTTCCAATAGCCTTCTGGCTTGTCCACGTGATCTTTAGCAAACTGCAGACGAGCAGCAATGTTCTTTTTGGAGAGCAGTGGCTTTCTCCTTGCAACCCTGCCATGCACACCATTGTTGTTCAGTGTTCTTCTGGTGGTGGACTCATGAACATTAACATTAGACAATGTGAGAGAGGCCTTCAGTTGCTTAGAAGTTACCCTGGGGTCCTTTGTGATCTCACCAACTATTACACGCCTTGCTCTTGGAGTGATCTTTGTTGGTCGACCACTCCTGGGGAGGGTAACAATGGTCTTGAATTTCCTCCATCGTACACAATCTGTCTGACTGTGGATTGGTGGAGTCCAAACTCTTTAGAGATGGTTTTGCAACCTTTTCCAGCCTGATGAGCATCAACATCTCTTTTTCTGAGGTCCTCAAAAATCTCCTTTGTTCGTGTCATGCTACACTTCCACAAACATAGACTTTGATAGATTCCTATTCTCTAAATAAAACAGGGTGCCCACTCACACCTGATTGTCATCCCATTGATTGAAACACCTGACTCTAATTTCACCTTCAAATGAACTGCTAATCCTAGAGGTTCACATACTTTTGCCACTCACTAATATGTAATATTGGATCATTTTCCTCAATAATTAAATGACCATGTATAATATTTCTGCAGAAATATAGAAAATTCTAAAGGGTTCACAAACTTTCAAACACCACTGTATAAGAAGGACGCCAATAGAAGTATAGTCAGAAAGACACAGTGAGACAGGAGAAATGAGATGGACTATGAAAAGTTTTGTTGTGTTTGCTCTGGTAAAAACAGGGGTGGACGTAGAAGGCTCCACTGAGGTAATGAACAAGGCCCGACACAGGTAATGATGAGGGATCATGGATGTAAATGATTGCCGATGCTGATGATGGCCAACAAGGGAGATCCTCACAAGCCTCTCATTACAGCTGAAAGAAAGATAGATCGACAAGGTAAGGACAGTGACAAAAATAGAGGGCTGGAAAAAGGAGAGGGGAAGAGAGGGAGCAAGAGACAGAGGGAGCAGGAGGGGAATAAACGGATAATAAAGTGAGGGAGCGAAGGGAGCGGTGCGGCTGACTGGAAGGAGGGTGGTGATGTATGCAAAGGTGTCAGCGGGTGGAAGATGCAGTACGCTCTTCCTCAGGGAGGCTATCTCCCACCCACTGAGTGCATGCTTCACACACACCCATAATGAAGTGTGCCGCTGACACACAATACAAACACACACATGCACAAGCACTCTTATCATCACACCTCAGCCTCCGCGGACTCCCGCTGGGTCCAAATTACACACCAGTGATGGCCCGCGTCTGCATTCAATCACACTTTACCCTAATTGCACTGGCGTGCAACAGTATAGTGATTTGTTATTGTTGTTGTGGGCAATTCTGCTGGGAGTGATTTAAATAAAACAGTTGAAGCACAAGTTATTGAAATCTCTGGGGACCAACAGGAGGCCACTAGACATGGAGAGAGAGAAACAACTGCTAACGCCAGGGTGCGTTCTGGATGTGTGCACTTGTGTGTTAGTGTCACGCATGAGTTTGTAAAGTCAAATGATTTGTTCGAATGAGCATTAAAAACTGATAAGAAATGAGCAGGGAAGAAAAATCAATGTAAATAGCTCCCTGCGGATGCTGGGTAATAAGGACGACTTAAGTGAATATAACGTTCCATACAGTGAGCCAGTGAAGAACTGTCAATGCATACTCTTACAGCATGTATGCTGTACTTGTGTTTATGTGTTGGGGTTATATTTAGCTATTGGAGGAGAATAATTGTTGCGCCAATCATAGAAACACGCAGTAGCTTTGATAATATACACAGCTAAAGGACTGCATGTTGTGGCTTCAGGTTTGTGTAAAAGTAATTGGAAAAACAGAAAAGATTTCTGCGAGTGGAAATGTGAGCCAAATGTCAAGCATGTGGTGAGCATGTGAACTATTGTATGCATGTGATTTAGGTTCAGGTGTGAAATGACTATACAGGAAACTGTATGTTTTGTGTGTGTGTGTGTGTGTGCTTGTGTTGCACACAACCTTTAATCTGGCCGCTATCTCAGTGGCAGGTTGAAAATGGGAGTGCAGTGTGCCACCACAGCTGGATAATCCATTCTCAACAGTGCAGCATGGAGTGAGAGCTGCGCTGCGCCTATTGTCATGCTGAGTTACATGGGCTCGTGATCACATTATCTGGCCCAGGAACCCGCCGTTTCGTTTGCTTTAAACTGGTGTCTGTTCACAGCCAACTTATTTCCTTTAGGCCCAGCTCTGCCAACAACCTTCTCAACACCATATTAATCTTATTTATGGACTTATCACAGGACAAATACCACAATACAACTCTGCAGTGGCAGCCTCTATCCCACTTGCCACTGGCAGAAAACAAATAGGAGGTGTGATGGAGGCTGAGGTTATGCTTGATAATAAAATTAGCTGTTTACTACCTGTGGGTTTTAAAAAATGCATTTCGGAAGTGAAAGGAGACTGACTGAATTTACACTGGTAACAGTGTTCAGTGTTAAATAATGAAGAAATCCATAATAAAGAGTGCTGAACACTGAAGGAAAATCCATGGCTAACATCACCAATTATGGCAAGATCTATTATAATCATTGATAAAGTTCCAACTGACACTGATCAGAATAAAGTTGACTGAAAGTGACATTTCAGACAATATGGAAAATATTTATACAAAATGAAGGTTTTCTGTTTTTTCAGGTCAGTGTCAAAGACAGAACAATTGTACCAACTGGCAGTGGTGCTTGAAAGTGCGTGAGACCTTTAGAATTTTCTAGATTTCTGCATAAATATGACCTAAAACATCATCAGATTTTCTAAAGTAGATATCAGAAGTCCTAAAAGTAGATAAAGAGAACCCAGTTAAACAAACGAGACAAAAATATTATACTTGGTCATTTATTTATTGAGGAAAATGATCCAATATTACATATTAGTGAGTCTCAAATGTATGTGAACCTCTAGGATTTAGCAGTTAATTTGAAGCTGAAATTAGAGTCAGGTGTTTTCAATCAATGGGATGACAATCAGGTGTGAGTGGGCACCCTGTTTTATTCTAAGAACAGGGATCTATCAAAGTCTGCTCTTCACAACACAGGTTTGTGGAAGTGTATCATGGCATGAACAACAGAGATTTCTGAGGTCTTTTCTGAGGTTGCAAGGAGAAAGCCACTGCTCTCCAAAAGAACTTTGCTGCTTGTCTGCAGTTTGCTAAAAATCACATGGTCAAGCCAGAAGGATATTGGAAGAATGTTTTGTGGACGGATGAGAACAAAATAGAGAGAAAGGAAAACACTGCATTCCAGCATAAGAACCTTATCCCATCTGTGAAACATGGTGGTGGTAATATTATGGTTGGGCCTGTTTTGCTGCATCTGGGCCAGAACGGCTTGCCATCATTGATGGAACAATGAATTCTGAATGATATCAGAGAGTTCTAAAGGAAAATGTCAGGACATCTGTCCATGAACTGAATCTCAAGAGAAAGTGGGTCATGCAGCAAGACAAGACAAGCCGTTCTACCAAAGAATGGTTAAAGAAGAATAAAGTTAATGTTTTGGAATGGCCAAGTCAAAGTCCTGACCTTAATCCAATAGAAATGTTGTGGAAGGACCTGATGTGAGCAGGTAATGTGAGGAAACCCACCAACATCCCAGAGTTGAAGCTGTTCTGTACGGAGGAATTGGCTAAAATTCCTCCAATCAAGCACCACTGTGATTGTGTTTCCAATCGACTTATAAGAAATAGGACATTGATAAAATCACAGATTAAAAGAAATAGAAAGTGTACATTTTCTAAAAAGCCAATACAGTACCTTGTGAGCCAAGAATGCCATGTGAGACAATACAGATATTGTAATACATACACCAATCAGCCAAAACATTAAAACCAACTGGTTTGTAACGATGTGTTATGGACAGGTTAATTAATGTTCACCTGAATGCCTGGACCCAGAGTTTTGCAGCTAAACACTAAGTCAAAGTCAAAGTCAGATTTATTTCTATATCCCTTTTTACAATAGAGCATTGTCTCAAAGCAGCTTTACAAACTTCTATTATCTTCTTTTATCTAAGCCCGAGGTGACAGTGGCATGAAAAACTCCCTAAACGTTATAAGAAAGAAACTTTGGGAGAACTGACTCAAAAAAGGACCCATCTTCCTTGGGCAGCTTCAATGGTATATTTAAGAATCCAATTAATTTAAAAAATATCTAATTTAACAAGATTATTGTAACAGTTTAAATAAACATATTCTGAATAAAAAATAACAGAGAGAATATATTTAATCAAATATAATAATTAAAATATAGACATAAATTAGAGATAATGTAGCACCAGGACACCAGGAAGAAAATTGTAGACCTGCACCAGGCTGGGAAGAGGTGGTTGGTGTGAATAAATCAACTGTGGGAGCAATTGTAAGAAAATGGAAGACATACAAGACCATTGATAATCTCCCTTGATCTGGGGAGATCACACAAGATCTCATCCTGTGGGGTCAAAATGATCATGAGAACGGTGAGCAAAAATCCCAGAACTACACGGAGGGACCTGATGAATGACCTGCAGAGAGCTGGGACCAAAGTAACAAGGCTACCATCAATAACACACTACGCC